>BRDA01071462.1:0-12588 GCA_036984385.1 Crenuchus spilurus | reverse complement strand
AAAAAATCTAGAATTATAAAATTATTATTAAATTCGTTGTTTATATATATTATTTGAACTGGGAACGTCGCTGCTGTTGCTGTCATCAATTTAATTCAATTCAGTTGAAATGTATTTGTATAGCACCCTTTACTGATGATGCCATAAATCAGGGTCCTGGCCCCCAATGAGCCAGCAAGAGGCAACAGTGGCAAAAAAACAACATTTGAGACAGAAACCTTGAAAATTAAAGCTGATAAATAAATAAATAAATAAATAAATAAATAAATAAAACTAGAAAATGTGATGAATAATAAATAATGACAATGGCTAAATGAAGTCACTGCAAGACTGTATGTGCAGGACTGTATTCTCTCAGCTGAGCTGATCTCATAGCATGAGAGGAGAAGGCAATGAGCCAATAATATCAGACCTTGTTCAGTTAAAGTCTAATAGAGACAGAACTCTTTATATTCATTGCTATCAAATTTATCATCAATATATAGAAGCAGTCACACCATGAATGCTCCTGTTTTGCCACTGAACATTTGTGTTGCTCACAGCACAGTTTTATGTTCATCAGTTCCTCGACAAGTAAAAAGAAGTGTCAGCAGCAATAAAGGCAAGTAATGTGTATCATTAATAAAATAACATGTTATTAAGCACAGCCAGTATAGCAGAAACCGAGGGAGGCTGACAGGGCTGACAAAGTACGCATGTTACAGGTTAAGACGAAGAGATTAAGTTTTAAATTAAAAGTTAAAACTGATAGTAAATTTGCAAAAATGGTATTCCCTTAACATCTCATTTGTAAGACTAAATTAAAAATTGAACTCGTATAATATTATTTCTCTCAAATGTCACTATGACCTTGAAATCATGTCACTTGTTATTATATATTTGGACTCTAACATTTGGACTTGAACCAAAGTCGAACCAAAGCTATTTGTAGGCTATCTACACATATCAAACTTTGTATTTGAATAACAAACTGAATGCTTTTTATTTAGAATAACTGCAGGAATCATTTTAAATCTGAGTCAGGTGAAGAGACAGATCTGTGTCAACAAACGACTTGTTTTATATTGTTAATCTTAACAAATCATTCAACTTCATGACTTTTTGCGACCATTAAAATTCTCCTGCTATAGCATACCCCCAGACTCCCACCCCCACCCCCAGAAAAGGCATATGCGCCATCCATAAAACTAGTGACGGGTGCACTTTTTTGTTCCTTGTCTCTGAAAGCGAAGGAAATCACGACAGAAAAGGACATCGATTGACATCAAGGACAAAAAAATCACAATATATAAGCAAATAGTAATGTATTTCTGTTGCCTCCTTTACCTCAGAGACTTTGAGAAAAATGTAAACTATTTCAACTGAGAATCATTTAAAAGTTGACCTCATTCCAAGAGTGAGTCTGTTTTCCACTTGAAACTATTTTAGCAGGTCAATTACTTTCATGTGTTATTTCATCCATTACATTTTTCTCTCATATAAAATATGTTGGGCCCCAAATTCATTACTATTTAATTAATAGTTATTAAATTGAATTAGACTCTCCAATGCTGACGAACAATTCATTTGATAATCACTGGTCTTTTTTATTTTTGTTTAATTGTAGTTTATTTTAACTGTGGGTCTCATTCTGTTTCCTTTCTTATAAAATATTTTAAAATCTCTATGTTGTGTTTGAAGTTTACGTCACATGGCCGAATGAATATATATAATCTTCATATAAGATTTGCAACGCATTTCATTGGTATTGATGTTGACTATAATAATTTTAATACCATTCTCAACTAAAGCAATAATAATAATAATAATAATAATAATAATAATAATAATAATAATTATTATTATTATTATTATTATTATTATTTCGCTGATTTAATGTCCATTAATAAAAGTGTAATACTTGTGACAGAAGAGTGAAACTCTTGAGGGGATAACAGGCCACTAGCGCTGATGTTGTGATTGGGATGATATTTGCTTCCTGTAATGATCGGCAATTATAGAGTGTCCCTAATACTGTCAAGTGCTTTCAGGATTATATTAATGTTCCGAATTAATTAAAACAACAAGAGTAACACAACCTGTATCTCAATATTAAGCCTAAATGATGTTACTTCTTCTTCGCCTTATTTTCTGCTATACGAGAGATCTTCCGTTTCTGTCATACAGCATGTCATTCTCTTACAATCATTCTGTCTTTCTGATCAAATCACTTTGTCTTTCTCATAAAATAATACTGTCATTAAAATCATTTTGTCATTTCCTGAAACTCATTTTGTCATTCCCTTAAAATCATTTACCTATGAAGAAAAGATTCTATAATATGACATAATCTGGTAAATCACATGTCAAAGTACACATTACACCTTAACACCAACATTTTCACTTGATATTTTACACTGAAGATATTTGAGAACTAAACCTAAAGGAACATTTGAGCAGAGCGGGATTCACAGGTTTAAGCGATGGATCAACATAATTCACTGTGTAAATCCATTTCCTGCAACATTTCGAAAAGCATAATATTACCTTTGTTACTACATTGCAATGGAACCTGAAGTGTATAGTCACAAAATAGCTTAATTAATCTGGCGTAATAATAATAATAATAATAATAATAATAATAATAATAATAATAATAATAATAATAGCGTGGTAATTTCACTGTAATTATTAAAAATATATTTACTTTGAGGTTATTACTGTTTTATTTAGTTACATTTACAACATATTATATATATATATATATATATAAAACGTGTGTGTGCTGTGCGTGTGCTGTGCGTATGTTGGCTAAATGTAGACCAACAGTATATGTATAATGCATTAATTAAATGTATACATTTATAAATAAAGAATTTCCTCTTATGTCCAGGATTCATTATGAACATCTTGTATTTTAGACAGCAATCTGGATGGTTGTGCCAGTGAAGAGATCACTATGTTTAACTCTTTTTATTTCTACATTTTACACACATCCATATTTGAACGAGTCTGAAATCAGATACAGATGTAATAAAAAGAAAGAAAGAAAAAGAAAGAAAGAAAAAGTCAAAGAAAGAGAAAATGATATGTTACAATATCCCCACAGGTCTGTTGAATGTTCATGTTTGTCTCCTGTGTTGCTGGTGTCTCAGGCTTTAGTCCATAATCATATCACAGCACGTCCCGGCTGACGGCTTTGTTATGTCCGTTCAGTTTTTGCTTTGTTTTAGTTTTCTAGTCCAGGGCAGCTAGTAGTCCCGGTGAGGTGTGTGTGTCAAACTATGCCGTCGCAGGTCACAGTTGCGCCGAAACACCTTTCCGCAGCGCTCACAGGAGTAGGGCTTGATGTCTGTATGGGTGAGAAGGTGAGTTTTCAGGTTACTTCTTTGATTAAAGGTTCTTCCGCATGTGGGGCATTTGTGAGGAGACTCCTGTTTAGATTTGAAGCAAGCAAATGATTATTCTCCTTAGCTTTTAATCATATATGTTTAATTCATTAGTAGTTGTATGTTTAATCGTGACTAACCCAGTGAAACTCAAACCACACGTTATTATCTTTATTATCTCTCCAATCAGAGACAGACATTTCAGTTATGCCCCAAATCAGTTAAATGTGGTGGTAGTATTTATGCTTTGATAAAGCCTGGAGCATTTAACTGAGGCTCGTTTTAAACAAGAAAACAAACAATAAACAAGCAACTCATTTGATGTAAATCTTCACAGATCCACTTTAGAACATAAACAATAGCTCACCTGCATATGCAATGTTTTATGAACAGCCAAAGTCCTCGACTGACAAAATCCCTTTCCACACTCCTGACATTTGAAAGGTTTCTCCTTGGAGTGGATGTATCTACAAGTAGAACCATCAGTGAGCACAGATTAATTACCATCATCTCAGCATACTAAGTGCTACACGTCCTTGTTTAAAGTACATAGCTTCAGGGTTATCTGCTTAATTTAGCCGATACACAAACATCCCATAATATAGCTTTTAACTTTAAAATTAACTTTAAAACTACACAAGTGACCGGAACGAGAAGACAACATAAGCAGAGCCTGAAGAACCTGACAGTCATATTGCATGCCGGTACATACCTGTGGTCACGCAGGTGGTCCTGTCTCCTAAAAGCCTTGTGGCAGATGTCGCACGTGTACGGCCTCTCGTCCGTGTGCGTGCGCTCGTGGATAAGTAAGTTGTAAGACTTGGTAAAATGTCTGCCACAAAACTTGCAAATAAATTCCTTTTTCGTCTTGGAGGGGAGCCTCCCGCGCGGGGGTTTTCTGTCCGGTGACAGCTTATTCAGCTCCGTGATCGCGCCGCCGAGACCCGGCACCAGCTTCGACAGATCACCGACCTTCGGTGGGTCCTCTTGCGTGGCTGCAATGGCGAGATTCGCAAAGTCAAACCGGGGTCTGTCTTTATGCAGAGCCGGGATAACGTGAGCTATCGCCCCTTGTTTGGGATGAAAGAGGTGCGCGGCGAACGGTAACGCAGGGAGTGGGAACCGAGGATCCACGAGGCCCTGCGCGGCTGCCATCTCTGTGATGGTTGAGCGCAGTCCCTGCATGTGCGGGTAGCCCAGAGTCCACTGATTCATGTGCATCGTTTGTACCGCGCTGAGGCCGTAGAGTCCTTGCAGATGGTCGACGGTGGCGGGGAAGGTATTGACGGCCTGCAGGAAGGAGTAGTTGGCCAGCTGCAAGGTCGGGTGTAGGGGGATCGGGGCCGGTAGTGTTTTACTCCCCATTTTCAGCAGCAGGCCACAGAATAAAGTCTCAATCACAAAAATTAATGTCCAGTGGATTTCTGTAAAATCAATCAGATCAGTCTCTTAGTGTCTGATTTTTAAATATTCAGTGTTTTTTTAAATATCCAATGTTTATTTGTAGTTTCACGAAAAATGTTGTATGTAAAATATTTATGATGTAATTACCATCAAAACATTATATACAACCTCCTAACATGATGAGCTCAATATTTTTACCTCAGTGTGGCAATAACTCTCAAATTAAAGCACAAAATGATATCAAAACAATGACCAATCTAAACGTGCTGTACTGTGTAAAGTCCACTCAGGTCTCTCCGGTTTAATCTAACCTGTTTACTACGTCAGGTGAGTGGCAGAACAGAACTGAGCGGAACCGCTGCTGACAGAGGGAATCCCCTCGGCTTGGGCTCAGTGTGGTCTGGAGTGGATCACAGCTGGTGAATGACGCTTCACAGAACAAGCAGAGTCACCTCCAACGGAGAAGGTTTAACCCCTCTTGGCGAGTCTTATAGACCGTTCAGGACGTGTTTTGCGCGGGATAACAGTGTTTTCAGCACGGCACGAGTTTAGATTCAGTATCATTATCAACGTCATCTTGTCCTGACTGCTGGAATGTACTGCTGCCTGAACGGAAACTTAGCCTATATATGTATACATGTGTATATGTGTATATATGTGTATATGTGTGTATATGTGTGTATATGTGTGTCTGTGGTTTAAAGATAGTTTCGGCTATAAGTTCCTCAGATCAGACATTTTGTAATTTTTGAATAAAAATGCCCTGTAATTTTGCAGGCAATAAAACAACGACTATAAAATGATTGCTGAACTTACACACCGCCGGTGTACTGTAACCAATGCCATAAACACACCAAACCATTTCCATGTGTGATTAGACCTTAAACGTTTAATTTCGTCTGTAATTGGAAACAGAAACGTGTTGATGTTATTGTAAATATATTAGTCTGTTATGCTGTGTGACAGCACAACTTTCAGCAGCACTTCTATAGGTCTGTAGGCTGTGTCAATGCTACTGTTATTGTTTTTGTGAATAATAGCTCACATGTGTTGGTACTGAACAGCACCGCGCGCCCGTTCACGCGAAAGCGTGAAACCGGCGTAAAATCAGCGACGTAATCCTCTTTTCCCGCCTCGTGTTTTATTGACAACGACTTTGATCGGAAATCTGAATTTTGGCCTGATCCACGTGGTCGAATATACTAAAAACTGTAGAACATGTTACATTAGAGAGGATAAATAACCTCATTCAGATTCTTACCCCACACAACCAGACGCCAAAGGTCGCTCAGCGGGAGCCGTGCGTCAGTAATCCACAGTGAGCAGAGCGGGACG
This sequence comes from Crenuchus spilurus, assembly GCA_036984385.1. NCBI lineage: Eukaryota > Metazoa > Chordata > Actinopteri > Characiformes > Crenuchidae > Crenuchus > Crenuchus spilurus. Next base: position 6,481 of record BRDA01071462.1, on the reverse strand, counting down.
ACTTCCTCACAGACTTGTCCATGTAAACTTCACGAATCATCTAACTGACGAGAAGAGCTGAGCGCCACGGCCGTGTGTACAGGTAGTTGAGAGACGTGCGAGTTCTTGGTTTTGTTGTGAGTTTGAAGTGCGAGTGAGGGGCAACAGGTCCGGCACTTTTCAGGGCTGCAGCTGCTGAGCGCTCAGCCCGCCCTCGACACGCCCTCCCCCCCACCAGCAGCTCCAACGCTCGGCTCTGTTTATTTGTGTTTGGATAGCAACTACGATGTCGGAGGACGTCGCACAGCTCAACACGCATCTGACAACCCAAATCTAAACTGTAGCATTTCTGGGCGATATGTGTTTTTGTCTGGAGACATTAGAACAGATGGAGAAAAATGGCTTTTATTCCCAATCTGAAGAGTGACTGAAAATTAGTTCTTATCGAATATCAGGCGAGCTGACTGTCATTAATCAGTTTACTGCACTCACAGGTATCAGACACACACCGTTACAGCCTTATGTGAGAGTAGCCTAACTTATATACTCCAAAACAAACAATGTGTTATTGGCATCAACACATCCTGACACTGAAAATGTTACTATCATGTGGTCATAACGTATTACCAGTGAGAGACCGAGAAAGACATACAAATAGATAGATAGATAGATAGATAGATAGATAGATAGATAGATAGATAGATAGATAGATAGAATACAACGCTTTTATAAAATGCACCAATAAAAAAAATCATAATCATTCAGATTGTAAAACAGTTTTTGTAATTTGTTTAATATTAAGCAAATGTTTGTTGTTCTTTGCTTTTCAAACTTAAAAATAGACTTTTTCTTTTACTCAAAAAATGGGCGCAAATTGATTTTATTTGAGTGTTTACTTGCAGTGAAACATGTTTATCTTGCTGTGCTTTTAATGACAGACGTATGTTGTAATTACGTAATTAAGCTATTATTCGATCACAGTTTTCTAAACGTTCGCTGCCACTTCTGACATTTGAAGTCTTTCTACTTGTACATTAAATAACTCTGTTTTCCTTTATTTAGAAAACAATATTCAATGGGTTACACGACTGTTATTTTAATCAAAATCATACCAACCTGTCATGACCTGATTTACGTGATGATTTCGATGTTTAGATGTTGTGTTTTTATGTTACCAAATAATTCAATGGCACAAGATTTTTATCTACACGACTTCATTTTGTTGAAACAGTGTAAGGTGTATTTTTCTTGGTGAACTGGCAGCAGGAAAATTACCCCAGTAAGCCTAATAAACAGATGAGTTCTTAAAAACAAAAAAAAGGTTTAATTTAAATCAATTAATTTATGTATACTAAATTAATTAATATCAAAGCTTCTAATAATTTAATTTAAAATAGGTTCTGATAAACATTCGTTTAGTCTCAAATATGTAAATAACCCACATTCATGGAGGACATTGTACAATAGTTGCTTTTATGGATAAATGTGGGATTCGTTATTCTTCTGTTGGCTGTTTGAGACTGAGCAGAAATACAAGCTCAACGCGCTCGTTCCCAGAAAAAAGAACCAGCGTTTTAAAGGGTCTACAGCGCCGCCTATCGGCCACAGAGATCATTAAAAACCCTGAGAGCATCATTACTGACCAACGTACCAAACTGTTAAATACAACAAATTTCACTTAGGCTAGTATATAGTACAGGCTTATAGGACTCTTTATATGCAAAATATAACACACGGGCACTGCAACAACATTTATTGTGTAATATGTACATGATGCATACTGTCATCAAATATTACATCAATCTACTATAAATAACAAAAGAACACACTAATCAATCAACTCAAAGCTTTCAATAATTATATACATTAATAAAATTACAGAAGTTTAAACTGGCATGTGTAAAGAATCAAGGATATATTCACTATCATACACACACACACACACACACACACAGACACACACACACACACACACACAGCATCTGTAGCATCAAAAAAGTGTTATGTGACAGACTTTAGAACACAAATATCACAAATAAGTCTGACAATTACACAGCTGTTCACATACAGTCATCTCCACAATTACTGGCACCTGTGCTAAAGACAAGTCAGTCATAAAGAAATAATTATTTTTAACAAATCAGCAGAACAATTATCCAAAATACATGTCCAGATTCCCAGAATAATGGTTTGACAGAACACAAAATCAAGCTTCTAAAATAATTATGTGACTGTTCTTTCAGAATAAATTGAAATTTTGATATATTTATCAATTTTCAATTAAGGTTTGCAAATATTCTGTTTTTCAATATGAGATTGGGGTTCTGTAGGACAGTGTCACAGTTTTCAGATGTCCACACTCTAGGAAGTTTAGCACATATTTTGGGACATCATGGGAATATTGTGGCTATGGGCTTTGAGCTAGCTTTAGTGCTATACCACTTGTTTAAATTATTTTGAGCAAAATAACCCTTTTCAATTTCAAAAACTCAAACTGAAAAATGTTTACATGTATCCTCTATTCTACTGATTGTATCCACGATATTCCTGCATAGCCTGATGTCTAACATTAAACTTGTGGTGGAGAGTAAACAGCTGTACTAAAGCCTATAAGCTCACTGTAAGCAACTTGTGGGAAAAAACCAAAACTAAAAAGCAGTAACACTGTTCTACCTCGGTGATCCCAACCCTTTAAGTGGTAGTGTATATAATATAATATATACATATATATTCACTTTATAAGTTTCACAACACTTAATGTCCATATTATCAGCTTCACTAACTATATAGGTGGACTTTGTAGTTCTACAATTACAGAATAGTCCCTCCGCTTATTTGGTTTGTCCCTTTCACCCTGTTCTTCACTGGTCAGGACCCCCACAGAGCAAGTATTATTTGGGTGGTGGATCATTCTCAGTACTAAAATGATACTGACATGGTGGCGGTGTGTTAGTGTGTGTTGAGCTGGTATGAATTAATCAGACACAGCAGAATTCCTGGGGTTTCTAAACACCTCAGTGTCACTACTGGACTAAGAATAGTCCATCAACCTAAAATATCCAGCCAACAGTGTCCCGTGGGCAACGTCCTGCAACCACTGATAAAAAACTATCAATCTTATAACTTTCAACAATCAATCAACCAACCAACATGTATTTTTCAATACATTGAGGTTGACCCTTGTTTTCAATACAACCAAGCTTTTACAATTTAAAGAGTTTGAAAAAGAAATTAAAAAAGGTTAAACCGGTTAAACTAAAATGAAAGAACTACAAAAACAAATTGACAGAAAATTCAAGCAATGTCAATGGAAAAAGAAAAATTAAGATTTAATTATGAAGGCAATAAATACAATTAAATCAAGGTAATAAATTAATGACATTTTAACATAAAAAGAAAAAAATGGCTAACTAAACTAATAGTCAAGTAAACTGAATAAGTAATAAAAATAAATGAATCAAACAGTAATAGGATTGAGATAAAATTAAACAATGAAATACCAGAATTAAATAAAAAAGGACACAAATAAAAACAATAATAAAACCGAGAAAATCAAAGCAAATAGAGGACCAACACAAATGGCACAGTTACAAATGATATATTGTGTTGACATCTACAAGAGGGACAAACAAGTTGGGAGTGTCTTTCTGTACAGTGAGTGGGCAGTGTTTAAAACCCCCAGCAGCTCTGCTGTGTCTAATGAACTCATACCATCACACTACAATGCTGAGAATGATCCACCACTCAAAAAATTAATGAAATGATATATATATAGTAAATGTTAATCTGTTAATCAGTGTCTGACTCAGGCTTTTGTATGAGTAAACTAGACCTGAGGTATGTAAAGCTTTATTTTGTGTCTCAGATTTAAACCTCCAGACGTCCTCTAACAGCAGCCTACAGTTACAGACCACACTCATCAGCAGTGGCTCACATTTACTAATCACTTGCTATGAGGCCGCATAACTGTCTGTCTGGACATGGTTAGCCTTTGCTGCAGCTGATGTTAATCAAAGACACACACACACACACATAATGAGCTGTATTAATCAGACTTCCCAAAAGTGTCAATGCTGCAGCAATGACACATTTGATCTGTAATGGCTGCCCCTAACAACCAGCCAGTGGCAGTCTGCTCTCAGTCACCCAAACAGACACCGCTGATTCCACCGGCAGCTGTGTACACACACATACTTACATACTTGTGTCTGAATGGTTGATCCTACTGTCCAGCTATTTTAGTTTTCATTATCTCAGAGCCTCTCACAACCCCAAGTGCAGAGAAGTAGCGAGACAAGAGAGTTTTTCAGACCATGTGGTCTATGGCACGCCATTTTGATCTGTTCACGTGTTTATTGTAGATGAGATCAAGGTCGGAACTATGTACTGGATCAGATATGCATTGTGTTGCAGATACAAGACAGAAGTGCCTTTTTCTGAGAGAAGTGTGTGTTTACCTGTAGAGCAGTAACACTGGAACGCAGAACGGGGTGAGAATGTGTTCTCCGGCTGCTGAGATGGTCTCTGCTTCAGGTAGACTGAAGAGTTTCTCCAGGCTTAAAGACAGTGAGAGAGACAGGCACATGATGAGACAGGATGTCGTCCATGTTGGTGGTGGGTTGATCTGCCCTGTTGTGGTTGTACTCCCCCTCACTCTCTCTCTCATCCTGCTGCAGTTTGGGGGGCTGCTTTTACAAATACGCTCTTTCATCTCTGTACAACATGACATTTTATACATTACCTGTTCCCCGGTTCTTCAACAAGAACTTGTTCAATCGCGTAATGTGATGAGGTTACTCATTTTGAATATGTTCACTACATTTTTACTGCAAATCCTGTATAAATAATGTGGGAGGAAACATGCCAATGTTCTGAAATCAAGTCACTCTGTTTTAAACATAATTTACAAATGAAAACTGAAACTGTTATAAAACTACTCTCTTTAATGATAAACTCTCTCTTCCTGGGAATGTTCTTGTCTTTTCATGACATGACAAAGGTAAGCAGGAGAGCATGTCATATGCATTGTGAAACTTCCCTAGTTGTAGTTTGATTTGTGGAACATTAGGTGACCCCAACTTCATCCTTGCTGAGAGAAAACAGACCTACAGTATATCTCATGTGTTATTGGTGTAGCACTAAAGTAACGACCTATAGTACCAGTCAGAAGTTTGGACACACCATCTTATTCAATGTTTTTCTTTTGTTTCCTACATTGTAAATTAATACTGAAGTCATCCAGACTATGAAGGAACGCAAAAGGAATCATGTAGTAAACTTAAAAGTGTTAAACAAACCAAAATATGTTTTAGATTCTTCAGAGTAGACACACAACTGATGTCTCAAACACATTAAGAGGCAAGAAATGCAAGTCATGAACTCTTGACAAGACACAGCTGTTAACTGAAAGCCATTCCAGGTGACTACCTCATAAAGCTGACTGAGAAAATGCCAAGAAAGCTGCATCTAAGCAAGAGGTGCCTACTGTGAAGAATGTAAAATATAAAACATATTCTGGTTTGTTTAACACTTTCTGTTTACTAAATAATTACATATTTATTTATTCATAGTTTAGATGACTTTTTATTAATCTACAATGAAGAACATTTTTTAATCATGAGAAAACGTCCAGATGTCTTCTGATTCATACTGTACTGCATCAAAGCATATTTAAAAAAATAGAATAATAAAATTAAAAAGTGTCATCCATGCCCCAACATGTCCATATAACACTAACGGATCTAGAATTGTTTACTCTTATTATTACATGTGTATAGAGTCTTTTAGACACCTGAGTCTAAGCTTCCTTAGCCACCACCACTCAGATCACACTGTAGCACATGCTGACACTCCTGTACATGTCTCAGGTGAGGTTTTCTGCTGTTTTTCTGCTCAGCTGCAGTTTGCAGGGGGAGTATTTTGATGTGCCTGAAACTGAGAAGCAGTATGAGATTCTAAACATTATTCTTCCTGTTGTGTTTTAAGGGTCGAGTGCTGTGTCTGAACAACATCTCTAACCACTGCAATATCTATAACCACAGCAAAAAGAGCACTCTTTCACTCATTATACACTGCTTGCTCATGTGACATGCTCCAGCAAGTTGACTAAATCTAACTGAAACCCATGAACAAACACATAATAACAAAACGTAGTCACAGAGCTACCCTTGTCCTTTTGGGTTCACTTACCCATCGCATCAGTCAGTGTAGCTTTATTACATGTAAAAAAATGGTATTTTTTGTAAACTGAAAGAAGCATTCTGATTTTAAACTGTTCTTAGCCTAGAGGATCTTCTCTGTGATGGTTCATAATGTGAAACTTTCTCTATGTGAGTATTTCAGAATGACGTTCTTGTCTCTTTTTGAAAATGTCAGCAGGAGGGCAAGTTATATGTAGTGTGAGGGTTTCCTGGGTGGAAAGTTTGTTCTGTGGAATACATACAGAATGAATTCATTTACACAAAAAACCCAATAACAAAAAAAAAAAAAAAAAAAAAAAAAG
>BRDA01071457.1:4137-29889 GCA_036984385.1 Crenuchus spilurus | reverse complement strand
GGTTTAATGAACTATGGTCTTAATTGTTTTTATTTTTAGTTAGCATATAGCTGAAATCTAATGACGGTTATATAATAGCAGCTGCATTCTAGTGCCATAGGATGTATGTTTTATATTCAATTAATGCATGATCCGATTAGTCGACTAATCGCAAAATAATCGGCGATTGGTCGACTATAAAATAATCGTTTGTGGCAGCCCTAGTCTAACGGGTAATCCCAAACATTTGAGGTAGTGTACATACAGTATTCTACAGGCCATCGTTAATTGAAAGCATCAGTCATAAATGCGAAACGTGAGTAGGTAGTTTCAAGTCGAGCTAAACTAATATTCCTCAGTGAGCATAAAATAAATTACATATGCATTCAAAATGTGCAGAGGTCACGCAGGGGTTCCACAGGCTGATGTATATTTTAGCTGTACGTGAGCTTCTGGAGGAGAGAAAGTGAGAGAGGCCTAAAAACTGCACCACGTCTTCTGCAGCATTTATAATTCAGCAGCAGTTCAGATTATCATAAGCTTACAAGTTGAAAGCTCTTGGGATGGGCCTGGAATGTGGGTGGTATGTATGTGCTTTGTGTCCTGGGGTTAGACTGGCAGCTTTGAAACTTCTAACACTATTCTTGATCAAATAATTCAGTTTCATCAACAGATTATTTCATTATACTGTACACACACACACACACACACACACACACACACTTTCAGGCTTAGCATACATGCAGCTGTTACATCCCACATAACAATTTGGAGGATCTTCTATGGACTTTTTTTTTTAAAAAAAAAAGAGAGAACAGATACCATCAAAGTCGCTGTGCATCGCTCCCTATAGCCCATTAATGTCCTCTCACTTCAGGCTTCTTTTTCATCTCCACATGTTTCATCTGCATGCTGCTCCTGAGATGCTTCAAAGCTCTTCGGCCTGCGTCTTATCTGAGCCTGTGATGTACCCAGTGTTTTTTTTTTTGGTTGAGATCTATCTTGCTGTTATAAGTGATAATTCCTGACGGAAGCCTGTTAAAGACCCTGATGAGTTCTGGCTTGTAATGGACCGACGCCCTGGGAACGAGAGAGGCGTGAAGCATAAATTCGCTCGACGTGCGCCACGCAAGCTGTAATCACTTCTTTTAACATCTACTTAGCCTCTGTCTCCCTAAGTAAAGCCGCAGAGAGCAGCCTGCCCATCACAGTCGTGAAGGGTGAACAATTACAAAAAAGCACTGTAGTGCAGGCCTGCAGTGATTAATATCAATTATATGGTTTGTTATTACAAAAATACCAACAATAATCCAGTCACGTGAAGTTCAGTCACGTGAAGTGAGGTTTATCGTCCTTACGACCCCATTTCCCAAAAAGTTGGGACGCTGTGTAAAATGTAAATAAACAAGAGTGTAATGATTTGGAAGTCTCATAGACCCATATTTTATTCACAATACAACACAGAACATATGATGAAAGTGGAACATTTACCAAATATGAATTCATTTAGAACTTGATGGCAGCAACGCATCTCAAAAAAGTTGGGACAGGGGCATGTCTACCATTGTCTAACATCCTCTCTTCTATTAACAGTCTGTAAACATCAGGGACGTGAGGAGACCAGGACTGTTTCTCAAACCTCAAGTACGGGGGATTATTTTGTATTTGGAACACCAGCGTATTTGATGACATCACAGCCCAGCTTGCCATCAACCAGCCGACGTTGCCAGTTCAATATTTTTTTAAAATTCTGATTTGTGTGTTCACTGAAACATACAGGGGTTAGACAATGAAAGTGAAACACTGTCATGTTAGTGTGGGAGGTTTCATGGCTAAATTGGACCAGTCTGGTGGCCAATCTTCATTAATGTCACATTGCACCAGTAAGAGCAGAGTGTGAAGGTTCAGTTAGCAGGTAAGAGCACAGTTATATAGTATATTACAATGCACACAACATTATGGTGACATACCAGAGTTCAAAAGAGGACAAATTGTTGCTGCACGTCTTGCTGGCGCATCTGTGACCAAGACAGCAAGTCTTTGTGTCTAAATATTATTGAGCCACTTTTAGCACTTTTCCACCAACACGGAACCGGCACCGTTCTGGTTCATGAACCTAATTTTGAACCGTTCGGCGCATTTCTACCAACAAAAGTACTGCCCCGAACCAGGAACGTTCGTTCGCAGCGGGAACCAAAAAATACTTGTTTTTTCAGTGTGAACCAAACGCGCCTGCGCACTCAACGCAAGAAGATGGCGACTCGTAGTGTACAGTGGTCCACTGAAGAAACTCAGTTTTTGTTATTTATTTGGTGTTCTCCGGAGTTTCAGGAGAAACTTGAGGGGAGTATTAGAAAAGAGAAACTCTACAGCGAGCTGGTGGAGGATTTAGCTCGGCCAGGTTTTGTTTGTTCAAGAGTGCGAGTGATAGATAAGCTAAAAAAGCTAAAAAAGGACTACAGAGATTCTAAAAAGGAGCTATCGCACAGTGGAGCTGGACGAGGGAAGACAAGATTTGACTTGTGAAGTGAAACAAACATTTGTACCAAGAGCACAAATGCTCGCAAGTAGTCGATGCGCTCCGCCATCTTTGCTTATAATTCCGCTTTGTTGATGACGTACACCGTGACGTATCCTCGGTTCAACTAAAACTAGTGGAAATGCGGGCTGGTTCACTAAAAAGCACCGAGGTTCTCATAAGCCCGAACGGCACCAATTCAAGAACCAGTTATTTTGGTGGAAAAGTGCTATTTGGGGTGTTTTGGAGGAGCGAGTCAGGAAACGGTTTCCTCCACTAGTGGTGGGGTGACGCGTCGACATAATCGACGTAATCGACTTCAAAAATATGTCGATTTGCAAAAATGCGCGTCGACGCGTTTCCAAGATGGCCACACCCACTAAAAACAGGCTGTGGCTAAAAAACTCGCACACGGGCATCTTAAGTTTGATAGTACTTTGGACAGAGACCGAACAATGTGGTGCTATGTAAGCTTTGCCAAATGGAGATGGCTTATCACAGCAGCACGACCGCTATGCACGAGCACCTGAAGCGCAAGCATCCCGGAGTGCTTCGTCAAGACGACGGCGACACACCACCTTAAGTTCTGTTTATTTGTTCTCTCCACCCTAGCATTATATATTACAAATATTAGCATGTGTTGCTAATGTGCACGTTAGTAGTAGCCACTATAAAGTAGTCACTTTTACTGCTATCAGGGCCTGAATTTCAGTGCGGGAATTGCGCACTATTTCTTTGATTTCCGCAATTTTAGCCTTAATAATGCTGGAAACTCCCGCAAATAATTACAGCGAAAACGTTCAGCGAAACATTCGCTCGGTTTGGATTGTGAGACGGACAGATGGTCGGGCTTCCGTACTGGACGCTACACTCTGCGCGCGCTCACTCTTCCTCTGTCTACAGAGCTACGAGAACCTTCTGCTTTAGAGGCGTTTCTCTGTCAACTTTCAGAACCAACACAGTCACTGATAAGAACTTGTGGCACGCAAACATGGAGCGCTGGCTAAAACGCAAATCTCCATCGTCTGAAATTGAACCCGCTCATTAAAAAAAAAAAAAAAAAAAAAACAACAGCCAGAATCCGACTCCCCTTCACGTGCACGAGCATCACACAGCAGTGCAAAGCACATCGTAATCGCCGTTTCTGTTGTTTCTGTATTTAAATAACTATTTTTATTGTCATTACGTTCACAGAAAACAACAGAACATCTCAGAAAGCACTAGTTGTGTTATATTTAACAAACGGAAGTCCTAAATAAATCCATATTATTAGAACGTTGTTAAAACAAAAGACACAACAGAGATTCTGCTGCAGCTCCTAACATCATCTCATGTTATTGGTCTAAAGTCAGTGATTTGCATCTTTTCAGAAAAAAGATATTGTACACTATTTTAATGTTCTCTGACCCAGAGCCGAGTTATAAACACATCAAGTGTGCTTACACAGTAAATCTGCCAGTGTTAAATCAACACTATTAGAGTTAAATTAAGACTGAGGGTGTAACACTCCCATAGCTTGTTTAACCTTAAAGCAGTAACACTCTCAGTGTTAATTTAACCCTAATAATGTAACACTGTAATGCCTAAATGTTCTTACAGTCACCCCAACACAGGAGACATGTAGACCCATACACTAGAGGGGAAGAGAGATTGTGTGTAGGTGCTAAGGTGTGTGTTAGTTACTTCTGTTTGTTGTTCAAGCTGAACATTTTTTGCATTGTTAAAAATCTTGCTTTAATTTCATGAGATTTTATGTTTGACTGCACAGAGAAGGTACATTTTAACACAGGAGTTTGTTTTGCAGGTTATGAGAAGATTAAAGAAAATATAGAAATATTAAGAGGATTTCTCTTTTTTCATCATTTTGGGTACATTATTAAGTGCAGACAACAAGGCAACAATTAGATTAATCGGCCAATCAAAAAAAATAATCGTTAGATTAATCGATAAAAAAATAATCGTTAGGTGCAGCCCTATCCTCCACCAGCATCACGTAGTGACCTGGCCACTATCCTGCAAGAAGAATGGCTTAAAATCCCTCTGACCACTGTGCAGGACTTGTATAAGTCATTCCCAAGACGAACTGACGCTGTATTGGCCACAAAAGGAGGCCCTACACCTACTAATCAATTATTGTGGTCTAAAACCAGCTGTTTCACTTTCATTGTCTAACCCCTGTGTATAATGTAATCCAAGCTATAGAGAAATGGTCGTATCTAATATATTCCAAAGTACACATTTAAGAAAGCCAGCAAAATGGATATTTTCTTTAAATCTAGTTTTACGCAAAATGTATTTGAGATAAAATGACACATTAAAAAGAAATCATTTTGGTGTCTTCTGTCATTGCTGCGTCTCCGTTGCGAAATGCATTCTGAGATATTTCGCCGCACCAAGTCCACACAAGTCACCACCGATGCATACTCGATAGAAGGGGCGGAGTGAGAACACATCTGGGGATTATCAGCGAACTTGCCTTTATGCATACTTTGATTTGTAACCGTACTTGGGCGGAGAGTGATGCCGTTTCACAAGTTCACAAGTACACAAATCTGCACAAGTACGCTTATTGAGAAACAGCCCAGTTGCTGAAGTTTTGGGAGAGGAATGTTGTCTCATTCTTGTCTGATTTAGCATTCAAACTACTCAACAGTCCCGAGTGTTTGCCAGATTTTTCATTTCATGATGTGCTATATATGGTCTGGACAGCAGGCAGGACAGCACCCTGACTCTTCTTCTGTATGCCTTGCTGTTATGATGGATGCAGTATGTGGTTTAGCATTGTCTTGCAAGGCCTTGCCTGAAAGAAACGTCATCTGGATGAGAACATATGTTGTTCTATAACTTCTATATACTATTCATTGACAGTTCCTTTCCAGATGTCTGGAAATACACTCAGCCTAGATGCTAATGCAACCCCACACCATCAGAGATGAAGGCTTTTGAACTGTGCAGTGATAAGCTGCATAGCCCCTCTCCTCTTCAGTACGCAAAACATGATGTCTGTGCTTTTCGTAAATAATTTCACATTTTTGATTCATCTGACCACAGACCTTTCCCAACTTTTTGGAGTTCATGAATTCATATTTTTTCATGAAATGGTAAAATACACCACTTTCAACATCTGTTATGTGTTTGCCATTCACTGCATTCTGATTTAATTTACATTTATTTACATTTTAAACTACTTTTTTTGGAATTGGCGTTGGGGTTTAGGCCATGATAATTACTTAATGGAGATGTACCAGGTCCCAAAAGTATTGTGTAAAAGTGCACAATCATTGACCAATGTGCTTGAGAGAAGTGTGACAGATTTAATCAGTCTCCATCCCCCTAAAAATATTTACTACGATCTACTACAGATACCTGCAAAACAGACGTGAGGATGGGCTCTTCGGGTCATCAGTTTCCTCTAAATGACTACAATATAAGCAAAATGCATTTGGCTTAGAATTTTGGACTTTGGCTTTCCAAAATAGAAAGCTGTCAATCATGCACATTAAGACCACGCCCAGTTATCAGACAGACGAGGAGATTTTATTTCTTTTTTATTGTCAAGTTTACTACTGCACAAAAATCCAAATTTTATGTTTCCAGGAGCTACAGCTGAGCCACTTTTCATGTAACAAAACCTGTTTTAGAGATCATGTGGCCCAGTTGTCTACCCATCACACTTCGGCTTTTCTCACAATCACTTACGCTTCATCATGTTCCCTGCTAATCGGGTAGCAACGTGGTCGGTGGCTGAAAACTGATCAAGAACGCTCGTAACGCTCAACATGGGATATGACTCATGAATAGACCACCAATCAGGTCACTTAAAAATGTGTCAATTTGAAAAGCTCTGCCCCCTCTGCCTTGTTATAAGTGGTGTGTGTGTAGTAGGCAGAACAACATTGCTAAAACATTATGAACAATTTTATACGAGTCAAACCCTGCAAATTTAAAACCTGTATTTGAAACATTTCTGTGATATCGGACCATTCAAAACAGAGGAGACTGGTCTCAAATGTCTTGAAATAGTCACCCCAGGAGACTGGCAGTGATGGCTCCCGAGTGGACAAACTTGCCCATGTGCAAGTTTGATGCCAAAAAACAAACCAAACAAGAAACAATAGCTTCAACAGATCAATCCAATAGCATTAAATAAGCCGAAGCGTATAACAGATATAACAGTATTTTCAGCACTAACAGAAGAACAGCTGAAATGTAGAGTTTAGGGAAGGAACGTATTCATTGACAGCATGCGGACTAAGATGGTAAAAATGTTCTGCAGCTGACAGCTGTGCAGCACCATTGACAACACAGGTGTTTTATTTATTTCAAAAGTATCTAAATAATGAATTGCATTATGATTTTTTCTCCTGAATCAAACACATGTCTTTTTTAAGCTTCATCTGCTTTTTTCCAAGGATGTAAGTGCCTTTGAAACTGGAGATATAAAGACCGTAAACCTCTATGTGGCCAACAAAATCTGCGCTTGTATAGATTTTCGGTGTTCTGGAAAATGTTTGAGTGGCTTGTTCAGTATAGAAATAATGAAAACTCTGCTCTAAGGTGAAGAATATCCCTAATAAAGATTTTAAGAACTTCATGCTACATACTAAAGACTGCTGGGTTGTGATTTCTACCGAAATGCTGGGTTGAGCATGTTGGGTCATGCTGTTGGGTTATTTGCACAATGCTGGGTTATTGTTTTTTTTCTAGCCCAGCTGCTGGAGAGGCTGTGCCACAATATCAACCTAGAAAATGGGTCAATTTTTAACTTAAATTAACAGTACCAGAAGAAATTTGAACAGAGATGATTAAATTTCTCATCAATCGCTATTGACAAGTAAATTTCCCAAAAAATAGAAGTGGACCCAATACAAATAATGGTTAATCCAAGTAAAAGTACACTGTCAACTGAATTTTTGGGCCATATTTTGGGATTTAGCTTAGTTGCAATATTTGTTTCCACTAGAAAAAGTAATATATAATATAATAACAAATAAAACTTATTGTCAGACAGTGACCCAACAACAGCGAGAAAACAACCCAGTGCTATTAAAAGTTATTAACTCTATATTTGTACCAAGCCTTTTAGATTATTTATAGTCAGGTAATGCTAGTTTAACCTACCATATGTTCTAGTGGCTGGATTAGGGAAATGACCCAAATTGGGATGTGTTTAACCTAACAGTATTTAATCTAGAGTGTCATTCTTATCAAAACTAAGTTGGCTTTAAGTAGTCAAATCAAAACAAGTTGGGACAGCATGAAAAATGCCAAATTTTTTCTAGAGTCACTGCAAGTAATTGGGAGAGTCCTAGCGGATGGGTGGGTTGATTGACTACCACTACATTGGGGGGGAAATTGGGTAAAAAAAAAATATTAAAAAAAGTTTGTTAACACTATTTTAATGATAACATATAGTTTATTTTGGTTATAACCATTTCCAATGGTGTTATCAAACATCTCACTTTATGTCCATACTGTACACCCTAGAAGGAGGCACAGAGTCAATCAGATCACATGATATATATCAGTTTTAGGGCGAAAACAGTGAGGTTGCACAATATATGGTCATATTAAAATGAATTATGGCTGGTTTTGATACATAAAACCACACAAACAAGAAAAATTGAGAATATGGGCCTTTTAAAGTCAGCATCAGTGGCACATTTTTCCAAACAGTTGGGCCCACTGTGCACACAGGCATCCAGAGGGCTTTATCACATACACAGGAACATCTAACAAATTCTCTCTTCACGGGTGAGAAGGGTGTGAGGGTCCCCTTTGACCCAGTTTGGCAGAAGGCCTGTCTTCCTTGCTGACTCGTCCCTGGGGAAAGCACTGAAGAGTGAAATGAAATACAAGCCCTGAATTCCACATCGCTTTGGAGCTGTAGACAGCTGGAGGGTGACCGCTAGGTGGGATGGTCAGACAATACACCTGTACTGCCTCGCTCCTGTATACTCTACCAAAGGTCTGCTTTCTTTGAACTAATTGGACTAATTAATCAAGATTTAAAACCTTTAATTTCATTCTGGATTCAGCTTTATATATATTCACCTCCATGTATATACATTTATTGTCCATTTTATCAGCTCAACTGAACATATAGGTGGTTTTTTAGGCTCTAAAGTCCATCTGTCCATACTTTGTCAGCCTCCTTTCATCCTGTTCTTCAATGAGCAGTACCCCCACAGACCAGGCATTATCTGGATGGGAGATCATTCTCAGCACTGACACGTGGTGGTGGTGTGTTAGTGTGTGTTGAAGTGCACCTCATTCCAATGAATGGTGGAGAACTGGGATCCAGCTGGATCTCTGCTCTATCATAATCTTGCTATGGATTGGAAGTTATATTATAGTTAATAGCAAAACAGTTCATATAATTCTTGGCTCTTCGAAAGCAATAAACTAATTGCAGGTGTTCCCACTGAGGTGTTCCCTCTGGGCTAACTGTTTCTCTTTCATAAACTGATTGCCGTAAAATGCTTCCTAGCCAGCTCACAATTTGCCAAGAGCAGACAGACTCTGCCAAACAGAAAGTGCACAATCATTTAGTCAGTCAAGAGAACGTAGCTCATTATAAGAGTTGCTGATTTTACTGAACTACTCAGACTCTTTACTTCAAGCTCGTTACCCGGATGCACAAAGCTGCTTCACTCCGTTGCAATATCATCATCTAGCTTCATCTTGGATTGGCCAGATATAGAAACATGAAGCAAGCTGACCCACTAGACCGGCCATTTCTAGCCACCTTGGACAGTTTTTGGAACTGTAACACAATCTTTAAAGTTCAACTTCCTCTTTACTGCTCTTCTTCTTTCAGGAGTTACGGGTTTTTCATTGTAAAGCCTCATTGGGTTTGTGAAAGGCATTATATAAACTGAACCTATAATTAAATGAAAACTATTCACGTACACAATTAGCAAATTCATTGTCATTCTCTTGCAACTTAAGCCTGAAGAGGCTAAATTTATTGATCAAGTGTCCTGTTTCCTGTCTGTCTATACTCAGTAACTTCAAACTAGCTCAGGCTCAAGCAAACAAACATTACTCACTGCTGCCCTCTACAGGTTTAATAACAGCTGTCCTGCTTCCTGTCTGTCTATAATCAGCATCTCTAAACTGACCACAGACACAGCTCAAGTAAACAAACATTACTCACTGCTGCCCTCTACAGCTTTAATAACAGCTGTCCTGCTTCCTGTCTGTCTATACTCAGCATCTCTAAACTGACCACAGACACAGCTCAAGTAAACAAACATTACTCACTGCTGCCCTCTACAGGTTTAATAACAGCTGTCCTGCTTCCTGTCTGTCTATACTCAGTGTCTCTAAACTGACCTCAGACACAGCTCAAGCTCAAGTAAACAAACATTACTCACTGCTGCCCTCTACAGGTTTAATAACAGCTGTCCTGCTTCCTGTCTGTCTATACTCAGCATCTCTAAACTGTCCACAGACACAGCTCAAGCTCAAGTAAACAAACATTACTCACTGCTGCCCTCTACAGCTTTAATAACAGCTGTCCTGCTTCCTGTCTGTCTATAATCAGCATCTCTAAACTGTCCACAGACACAGCTCAAGCTCAAGTAAACAAACATTACTCACTGCTGCCCTCTACAGCTTTAATAACAGCTGTCCTGCTTCCTGTCTGTCTATAATCAGCATCTCTAAACTGACCACAGACACAGCTCAAGTAAACAAACATTACTCACTGCTGCCCTCTACAGGTTTAATAACAGCTGTCCTGCTTCCTGTCTGTCTATACTCAGCATCTCTAAACTGACCACAGACACAGCTCAAGCTCAAGTAAACAAACATTACTCACTGCTGCCCACTAATGACGTAACAATACTATCATTTAGATTGATTGCTTTCATAAGACACATAACATTTTAATAAAATATTAATAAAAGCTTTCCCATTTCCATTCATTTACTTCAGCATAACTGATTCAAGGTCTGGTTGCACAAGCAAGTTTTGTGCAAGAGGTGCCATCTAGTGGTTATTGTGTGTCAGTTAGGCTACGTTCACATTACCAGGCTGAAGTGACTCAAATCTAATCTTTAGTCTTAATGTGTCTCAGATCTGATGTTTTCAGGGTTGTGTGGACATCAAATCCCATCATTTCAAATCAGATTTGAGTCACTTTCATATGTGGTTATAGATCAGATACGTGTTTGATCTGTGGACATGTGACGGTCAGATCAGATTTCATGTGTTTTTGCTTGTACGCATGCGCGTAATCTCAAAACACTCACGTCGCTGTAAAAACGTCAGCTGGCATTTATTCACCTTCTTCACCTTATCATGTACAGTCCAGCACCTGTTTACTGTCCTCCTGAGCTAAACAGCATCACACATCAGCTACTAACACGTCTGTTTTACCGTCGTCTCACAAATACAGGGTTGCCAGATCCCCCAAACATCCTACTGATTTTGTAACAGAAAGTCATACTACACAAACGGAAATGAGCCCAAAATCTAAAGTGACACATACATTTCAATGAGCTTTAAAATACAAGTCTTCTTCAAATCTTACTTTTTCATTCTATTTCTTCTTTTATTTTAGTGCAAAAACCCTGCAAATCACCAACTCTGAAGTTTTACTATCGACAATATTTTTGGAAACCTGGCAACCCTGAACAAATGGCAACCCTGAACAAATGTGACGCTTTTTGATGTTGGTGATAAAGACGACGTGTATACACGTATCAATGTGTGCATGTGAGCCGTTTCAGGGACAGATTGCTTCACATTACAGATACAGCTCACTCACATCTGTGAATGTGAACCGTCAAGATAGTTAAATCTGATCTGAGCAAAAAATCAGATTTAAGCAACGTGGCTTATAATGTGATAAGTCCCTTACAGATTTCTTGCCATAACACACAGAATTTTTTTAATGGCAAAGATGTAAGTCTAAGTCCATCTAACTGCAGGTGTTAAATAAGCATCATGTGGTACATGTGTAACCAGAACATAATTGGTTATTTGAGACAAATCAGTTGTTCACCAATCACACTGAGGACCAGCATCCGTATTTTTGCACTTGTGCATCCCATGATGATGTGAGTAAAATAAGTGCTAAATGTCTAACAGAGAGTAAACAGCTGTACCAAAGTCTGCAAACTCACTGTCAACAACTTGTGGGAGACACTGAAACTGAGCTAAAACGTAGTGACATTGTCCTACCTCAGCTTCTACCATATTCAGCTTCTACCATATTCAGACTGGAGCATCAGCATTTGCGGCTGCAAACCGTGACCCCAAACCTTTGAGTGATAGTTTATATAGAGGGTATTCACAGTAGCATGTTTTACATGAGTAGCTATTACGCATTCAAACACTAACACCATCGCGGGCCATTAATAAACACGTTGATGTGTTACATGGCTTTTGAGGTTTATATTGAAATAAATATTCAAAACAGCACCTTAATAACAAAGCAGAAGCTGACAAACAGTGAAAGGTATAATTATGTTCTCATTGTAGTGAATGAAAGGTCTTCTTCCGATGGCACACTTTATCTAACAAGCCAGCTCTCCAAACAGCCAGACAGTAATAAGCTAATAAGTGTGTAATATTAACAGATAAGGCTGAGAACTGCTAGGATAGTTCAGGCTGCAGTCACCTGCGTTAGCTCTCTACAATAATGAGATATCATCAGTGGAGATTTTTATGGGAAAGCGCTCAAAAGTATCATTTTTATTTTGTAGGAATGCTCCGATTTGGGAATTGGGCTGATATGATACTGGCTGATGCCAATATTCAACCTTTTGTATGTACATACCATAGACTGTATATGAACTGGACAGTATGCTTCTGTTTACTTCCATTGTGATGTTTTTAAGCCAAAAAAACCAGCCAAAGTGGTTGCCACCATAATGCCTGCATTAGTGCATTAGAAGCAAATTGCAGCCAGAACATGATCAGTAGAGATGGACGTCTGGGCAGTGCTACCACTCAAACTCTGCCACCTCTGTTGGGGTGATGCCCCTTTTGAATGTTTGTTAGTACAACTTACTGCTGAACAAGACATCACATGAAGATTAAATCTAACGGAGTCACAGAATGTTAAATAATCCTCCTGTGACGAGTCACGGGGAGAATGCGCATCCACAACTGTCAGAATTAGCTGTCAATCAACTCAACCAAGCTGTCAATCACCTCATCAGCACACCCCTTTAAATATCCACAAAACAATTTCTATAAAACACATTTATCAGAAAGAAAAATACTGGGGAGATGAACTGACAAAAACTGACTGAATGAGGAAACCAACTGCAAAGTGTGTTGTAGCTCCCAATCAATAAAATGGTTGTGGGCGGGGTTTAAAATGGCACTGCTGTAAATGAAACCGCTAAGACAAAGTGAATGGAGAGCTGAGGAAAAAATGGAGAGATTTGCTCCGAGTGACTATTTATAGCCAGAAAAGTATCATAAAAGTCTTTAAACATGTTTCTATTCCTCTTTTTTTTAATCTAATGGCCACAGGGAGATAATCACTCCAGAAGAGTTGTTTTTAGTATATTCTGATGCCGACACTGGATTTGTTACATATAATGTGTGGAAAATGATATAACTTGCCTTGAAAGAGGAAGAGCTGAGGAAAAACAGAGAGAGGAGAGACAAGAGATGCACAGCATAGAAGAGAAGTGTCTGAGAGAGGAGCTGCGCTGCTTATAAATTGAATGGAATTTGGAAGTCACCACTGCTATGAAACAGTCCAGGTTTCTGGAATCATGTTACATCTCTGTTCTGCTTATGTGGGATGTGTGTTTGAAGGCACACCAGTGGTTGAGATTGTGGTATGTCAGGCCTTATTTAACTCTTGTTTAGTCTTAATATCTTGCATCGTCCCCTTCACCAAACCCCTAAAATAAAGCAGCTTCATTGCATTTTAAGTCCCAAATCTATTTTACATGATGAAACAATTTGACATTCATTCCGGACTGGGTGTAAATCTGGGTTTTCCCTCTTTGACGATGCAGAAAAATTGCCTTTAATCAGTGGATACTAGTCATTTTCATTACATCACACCTGCTGTAGTTGACTCTTTACTAAAATTGAGGTTTATTATTATTATTATTATTATTATTATTATTATTATTGACAATTTGGATAAATTGGGATAATATTATCTATTATTACTGTTTCATTGGGTCTTGGGCAGGCAAACATAGTGGTGGGTCATTTTTGACGCCTAAGACAACACAATACGCTAATCTAAACGAAATAAGGCACCTTTAGTTATAATATATTAACCTGAGCAGGATTCCGCTTAAATACCTGAATGATCCATGAGTTCTTGTATCTTTTCCATCCTCCTCGCTTAAGAATGTGAATAAAATCCTGGATGGTTTAGACGTTAAGCTGCTCTGAACCACTCTCATCTGAGCACCATTGATAGAATTCCGCATTTCAAGACGTCTGAATGGGAAAGAAGCTGGAAATAATGCGATACTGTACTGCATGCCTACATGGTAGTAGTTTGTTTCCATAATGTTCAAGGCAAAAGTTTGCCCTCTAAGCTCTGCGCAGTCAGACTAGCTGCTGTTAAGAGAGAGAAAGTGTTGAGACCTTCAGCGTGGACAGATATGCATGTCGAATAAAAAAGTAAACACACCCCCAATCTCGCTTTTGCATTGGCAGCTAAGGAAATATTTTCCCAGGTGCAGTATATATACTGCGAGACAGAATCAGTTTGGATGATGAATTCTCTCCCCTGTATCACCTATCAGTGGTGACAGGAGGGTAAGATGAATGTGTCCAGCTTTTAGGTGCTCAAGTCTTTTGAGGAATTCAGCCTTGAGAGCAAACGAGGGAGGCATAAGTCACTGACAGGTGCGGGTGTAATTTTCGCCCAATTTTCTGCTTAAATACTGCACTGCGTATTAATAAATCTAGATTCATGAGCGCCGGCTTGGAGTTCATGGTCGGGAGGGGCGAGGGGAGAGTCCCCCCTCTGGATACTATTCTAACCTTGACTCTATAAGGCTCTCATTCTCCGTTTGACTTTCCAATCACATATTTTCATAAATGACAGTAAAGAAGATGTATGAGGGTGATTTATTCTCCGCTCCCCCCCCCCCCCAGTTCCTTTATCCAAGCGCTTTGAGACACCATGCTCTCATGAATCATAATGGACAGTGCCGAGAAACACACAGAGCATTCGCAACAAATTGATCTTATTCAGGGAGTCTGTGTTCTTCTCCATGCAAACAACCTACTCATTGAAAAGCGATAAATTCATAGGATGCTGCCTCAGTACCACATTCTTTTTAGATACGTCTCATTTCAAGCCATTACAGTTTATACAGGTGATATACAAAGGCGATGACCACCCCTGGCCAGGATGTCTCAGATGGCACAGGACTGAATGGCAGAATGCAAAAGCATCATCATGGGCAAAGGACACGATTTGACTGATGTCCAGAAGGGCTACACATGGTGTTGGTAGCATCTTGGGAGCATCTAACTTTGTGGCTACTGTAGTGAAGATTAGAAGAAGACTTCTCAGACATTGAGTGCCTCCCGACTGCATAACAGTGGTGCCCCGCGGGTCACTGATGCCAGAGGGTAAGATCGACTTTCGTACAGAGCAATCAACAACCACGGTGGACCAGTTAACCTCTATAATGAGCACAGAAGCTCTGAGGAAAGTGTCAGAGCAAACACTCTGAGCCAAGAACATTAGGTAGGTGGTCATAATGTTCTGCTATGACTGTGTCATCTTGGCTTTCTTTAAAAGGTTCAAGCCCCTAAGGTTTAAAACACGTTAAGGTTTAATGGGATGACAATCAGGTGCGAGTGGGCACCCTGTTTTATTTAAAGAACAGGGATCTATCAGAGTCTGCTCTTCACAACACGTATGTGGAAGTGTATCATGACACGAACAAAGGAGATTTCTCAGAAAAAGAGATGTTGGTGCTCATCAGGCTGGAAAAGGTTACAAAACCATATCTAAAAAGTTTGGACTCCACCAATCCACAGACAGACAGATTGTGTAGAAATGGAGGAATTTCAAGACCATTGTTACCTCCACAGGAGTGTCGACCAACAAAGACCACTCCAAGAGCAAGGCGTGTAATAGACGGGGAGTCCCCTTATTGCGCAAGAAGGGATTCAATTCTGACTGATGCTTTGAATTTCAAGTTTTCAGACCTAGACTGCTACAAAAACACTTTAAAACTTTTCATTTCAGTTTGAGGGTTGGTAGGCACTCAAGATATCCAAATATGTTTACATACACTGAAATCACATCACTTTTAATGTGCTTTTGTGGCACTCTACAGGGGTTAGACAATAAAAGTGAAAAATCTGTCATGTTATTGTGGGAGGTTTCATGGCTAAACTGGACCAGTCTGGTGGCCAATCTTCATTAATGTCACATTGCACCAGTAAGAGCAGAGTGTGAAGGTTCAGTTAGCAGGTAAGAGCACAGTTATATAGTATATTACAATGCACACAACATTATGGTGACATACCAGAGTTCAAAAGAGGACAAATTGTTGGTGCACGTGTTGCTGGCGCATCTGTGACCAAGACAGCAAGTCTTTGTGTCTAAATATTATTGAGCCACTTTGGGGTGTTTTGGAGGAGCGAGTCAGGAAACGGTTTCCTCCACCAGCATCACGTAGTGACCTGACCACTATCCTGCAAGAAGAATGGCTTAAAATCCCTCTGACCACTGTGCAGGACTTGTATATATTATTCCCAAGACGAATTGACCCTGTACTGGCTGCAAAAGGAGGCCCTACACCTACTAATCAATTATTGTGGTCTAAAACCAGGTGTTTCATTGTCCAACCCCTGTAAGTGTAAATGAGATTCTGTCCAAAAAAAAAAAAAAAAGGGTATTTTTACCCAGGTAAGGCAATTTTGTGGGCTTATGCAAGTCAGAACTGGGCCAAAACCTTGCTATCAGGAATACATCCAAGCCAAGAACCATTTAGAAACCTGTATATTGAAAGTGACCATATCATGGAAATCCAGACTTTTCTGAAATGAAGTCAAACATTAGATGTAAACGTTGTTACAGATTACAGTGGATTTAATCTCCAGTTATGAATTCATCATTTAGTAATGTCATAACAAATGTATTTATATATACTTCAGCCTGCCTAAGCTATAAGGAATACTACGAGGTAATACTGCCAATCAGAACAGAGCTCATTAACATATACCATCCTTACAGCCACGGTAACCCGTTTTAGAGTTAAATTATAAGTAAAGTTGGGTCGTGTACTATGGATTACGACTCTGTAAAGATGGTACGTCTAAGAAGTGTCTCCTTTGGCTAATGACAGCATGGTGCAAATTGGGTGACCGGACAAGAACAAGCAGCCACAGAAGAGCTTATCAAAGATTAAAGCTCGTCTTTAGAGGAGCTACCTCTTCCCACGCCATCGCCCGACGGTCGACAGCGGACAGGGTTGAAAGCCGGCCAAAGCAGAGACCTCTGTTGGCTTTTCCTCTCACACAGTCCCTTCCAGCAGTGTAATTGATTCTGTTGCTCGCTTTTAGGCAGCCGTGCCAACATACTTCACAATTATGGCTGGGGCCTCTCCGCCACTCTGCTGGCGACTAACTTTTATCATAACACATGCTCGCAGTAGATACTGCGTCAGGCCCATAAGCCGCCATACAGTTGATGATTAAATTGAGCACTTGGCTGCCTCCAGAACGGCTTTCGGCAGAGATAAACGCCCTGAACGCTCCGATAACGAGAGGAGTGAAAGTAAGTCCTTCCCAGATCAGATAGGCACTCCCTAAATTCTGCTACTGCCGAATGGAGAAGTGCGGAAAGGCGAGACATCGCCTGGAATGAACAAACCACCGTATGTTTCTCTCTGAAGGAATCAAGCAAAGCGAACAAGTCGTTAACGCAAAGAAGAAAGATCGGTCACGCCACTCGGCCCATTTGCATGAATATTCAGCGGGTCGAGCAGAGGCAGGTAAGCAGATGAAAATAAAAATGACCCTCTGTAGCAACCGCTTCAAAAGTAGCTTTTTTAATTGGAATGCTTTAGTCATCCTTGCGGGGCACCTGAGTCCTGCATCACTTACATTACTTATTCATGTTTGCCGCTTTTTTCTCAAACTAACCTATATCTGTAAGGACATCCACATGAGGCTAAGCGCCTATCCACATGAGGTTAAGGGCTTCACTCAAGGGCACAATGGCTTTAGCCATCAGCTGGAACCCACACAGCCTCTTGGGTCGTAGCTAATGGTATCATTAAGTGGCCAGGACTGGCCACGTGAACACCATCCAAAGTTGGATATTCGGTTTTTTTTCCCAACAAAAATGGTTCAAGTTGTCAGTGACCAGAAGTAATCAACAAACCATAAGTAATCAAATGACTTTGTACAAATGGTAATGCTAAAGTGAAGTGATATTATTTATACATAAAAGTTCAAAAACAGCTGATAAAATGATCAAAACTGATAGATATCTCTTCATTGACTGACAGCTAATAAACTATGTTCCATCATGGATGCATCACGGTGGCTGGTTACGATTCTGATTTCTTTACTGCCAAATTGGAGCTTTTTTGACAAAATTGTTCTTACCCTACTAACGGAACACTTGAACGTTTCAATATAACTCTAAATTTAGAAATGGGAAAATGTATAGAATATACATGGAAGAGATAAATAAGTTGTGAAATAACATTTAGCTGTTTTTATTACGTAAATATAGACAATATATGTTTCTACTATGGGATCTACATAAATTATATGCACTGTAGTTGTTGAATTGTTAATTTTATAAATAATAACAAAAATATGCACCTTAAGCATACACTTAGGACTCCCACAGCGCTATATCACTCCTATATCCCACTCCTATATCAGGACTCCCACAGCGCAGGTACTATTTGGATAGACAATTCTCAAGGCAGCATGACACTGATGTGGTGGTGGTGTGTTAGTGTGTGTTGCGCTGTCTGAGTTGAGTGCAAAATACAAAGCAGAGCAGCTGGAGATTATAAACACTATGTCCACTCAATGTAGATGTAAAGTCAGAGACAGTAGCTCATCTGTTGCTGCACAGTTTGTGTTGGATGCTCTAGTCCTTCACCAGTGGTCAAAGGACATCATTGGCAATGCAACCCATACCACCATGTCAGTGTTACAGTGCTGAGTATGATCCACCACCCAAGTAATAGCTGCTCTGTGAGGGTCCTGACCACTGAAGAACAGGTGAAAGGATGCTAATAAAGTGTACAGAGAAACAGATGGACTGCAGTCTGTAACTGTAGATCTACAAAGTGTAAAATACTGTAGAAATACTGTATACTCAAAGTTCTCAGGACAGTATGCTGCTCCTGCTATCTCCCACGAGTACATGGTGGTTCCATTTTGAAAATATTCTTAAACTACACCTTATGTGGGGAAAAGTGAGTGCCAATTTTGGGCAGTGAAGGATGGAGAGTGGAAAAAAGAGGGAAAGAAATGGGTCACTTGGCTCAAACAGTAAACAGCAAACGTTAGGCTCCAGCTGTGAACTTAGGCTCAACTACTGTGAGCTTAGCCTCTTCCACAGGCCTCCTCTGGAGGATCCGCCAGAAAATATAGCATGGCTTTGATTCCGTGTCCTGTTTTCTGACATCCCCCACGATCTTGCCGCAATGAGCACCAGAATATCTTAGCATCTTTAACCCTCAGATAAAAACCCCAGTGAGGTCGCTTTCATTTCAAGCACTTTCATTTAAAGCCTCACGAGTGATTCGTCCTCTAGAGCTGCTCATTTCATCATCTGCCTTGACCTGAAACTTGCGTTGTTTCTTATTTGGCCTCAGGAGCACCATCTAAAAATAGAGGCAAAACTCTATTGCAGGGCTGTAAAATTAAAGCCGGGAACTCCTGAAGATCTTGACGGCTTGTGATTCCGTCCCAAGTGGATTTAAACGATGTGGGGGGAAAAATGAATCCGTCACACCGCAACAGATCCAGAGAGGAGCCAAGGGTGTGCTGAAGACAGCCAGGGGCTTACAAAGTTCAGAGCCATCTGCTTCAATTACAACACAGATGAATCTCATTACTGCTTCCCTAAACACACGCAGACAGTACGTACACTAGCAATCAAAGTTCAGGGTCACACCTTATGTACTCTTACATTGGAAGAAAAATGCCTGTACACATCTCTAATACTAGTGCTTACAGTGTTTACAGAGTTGTTTATCGACTAATATCTCTTTTTCTAGTGATTAATAGTGTTTATTGAGGTTGTTTATGGACTAATATCTCCTATTCTAGTGATTAATAGTGTTTATTGAGGTTGTTTATGGACCAATATCTCTTTTTCTAGTGATTAACAGTGTTTATTGAGGTTGTTTATGGACTAATATCTCTTTTTCTAGTGATTAATAGAGTTTATTGAGGTTGTTTATGGACTAATATCTCCTATTCTAGTGATTAATAGTGTTTATTGAGGTTGTTTATGGACTAATATCTCTTTCTAATGATTAATAGTGTTTATTGAGGTTGTTTATGGACTAATATCTCTTTTTCTAGTGATTAACAGTGTTTATTGAGGCTGTTTATGGACTAATATCTCCTATTCTAGTGATTAATAGTGTTTATTGAGGTTGTTTATGGGCTCTTCCATTGTAAGGAGTGTTGATTTAATTTGTTTGAGGGCTAATATCTCCTCTTCTCTTGTATGGAGTGTGTATTGAGGTTGTTTATGGACTAATATCCCCTACTTTAGTGTTTATCTGCGTTTTTTAATTTATTTATAGGCTATTATCTCCTATTTTAGTGTACAGAATGATTGTTGAGGTTGTTTATGGACTAATATCCATTATTTTAGTGTTTAACTGTGCTTTCTGAATTTGCTTATGGGCTAATATCTCCTTTTTTAGTGTACAGGATGCTTGTTGAGGTTGTTTATGGATTCATATCTCTTATTGTAGTGTATACTGATTAATGAGACTAATGCCTCATATTCTAATGATTAATAGCGTTTCTTGAGATTGTTTATGGAGTAATATCTCTTATTCTGGTGTATTCACAATATTCCTACGTCCCATAGCACTTTGTACACAATCCTGCAGAGAGTAAACAGCTATACTAAAGTCAACAACTTGTGAGAGACACCAAAACTGAGCTAAAAAGTGGTGTCACTGTGCTACCTCACCTTCTACCATAGAAGATTAAGTATCTGGAGCCACATTTGAGGATTTGATCCTAGACTTGAGTATTGTACATGTATAAGATTTGCTGGTCCAGCATTTTCCAAGTAGACATAGACATGAATTTGGTTTCTGAGGATACGTCTGCTGAAAGACTTATATTTAGCTTTTTTATTAGCCTCATGTCAATCATGTAAAATGTAACACCTCCCTTTACACACTCTATTTAGACACATTCCCCTCACTACCACAATCAATACTGATGGAAATTGTGCTGCATCTGAAAAGATGATGACGTGCTGGACACTCATCACCACCACATGCACATTCAAAATGCTGACAGAGAGAGAGAGAGAGACAGAGAGCGAGAGCGAGAGAGAGAGCGAGAGAGATTTAACATGCTCAGAGGATACAGCATAGGAAGTGCTCAAGAATCCCTGCATATGGTGCTGACTGACCCCAAGCCAAATGCCAGGGACATCAGGGCAAGTCTCCAGGGCTTATTAAAGAAACAGCTCAACCTGAAGTCCTATCTGCACAAATTTCCACTTACGCCAGATCAGCCAAAGTCCAGATTTTGATTCTAACAGCTGGAGTTGTGAGGCAAACACTGCTAACAAAAACTAGATAGTCATTTCTGTCAAATACACAATTAATCAATTAATTAAGGTTTTACAGACTAGTCAATGCAGTTTAGGACACACTGAACTCTAAAAACTAATTTTTATGACTAGGCAGCCCTAGAACTGTGCCAACATTGTCTAGACCCACATCTGAGAGGATTTGTTGATGTATTTTCACATAAATGACTAAGCTATTAAGGTGACCATTGAGTTCTAGTGTTTGTTAGCTTTGCATGGCTCTGCTAATCTGAGGGAAATGGGTAAATATGAGGGTTAACCTACTTTAATGTGCTTTATGGCCTCTTCCCCAGACCCAGGTTAATGATGAAACACTACGGACATGCCATATTTTTACGTTCATCCACAAAACTGAGCAAACACTGAACTTAGTGTTGAATTAACCTGTTAAATACATGACTAACATTCACCAGGCTGTCTGAATGCCCACTCAACACTGTATCTGAATTAACACCACATTAACTGCTCATTTGCTGGACACAAACGTCCACTTTAAGAGTGCAGACAGCACTGCTGCGGTGTGTGTGTTGACAAAGGCGAGAATATCGAACTTAAAAGCTGTAAAAGACACCCAGAGCAGGCTGGAGCTAAGGAAAAGAGCAGCGGCGCGTGGTGACAACTCTAGCCGGCCAGAGCGCTCAAAGAGCGGGCAGCAGTTGTTCACCCTCCCCGCTCACCCACTGGCTCTCCGGAACACAACTGCGCCAATTTTGTGACGCCTGGTGGCACATGATTTTTTTTTTTTTTTTTTTTAGAAACAACCCCACCAGTCCCAAATCTCAGTGCTCAATTTGCTTTTTTTCCAGTTACAGGCTTAAAACTGAACAGCCTTTCTAAGATTAGTACATGTTTTAGTTCAGGTCCAGGTTCTTATAAATGCTTTACATTCAAATCTTACACCCCAAACCTCTCTTCATCTGAAACTCAAACGCAACACATCTATAAAAACATGCAAACAGTGTTGCCAGATTCGTGGTTTTTCAACCTAATTAGTCTCTCTTGAAAAATAAAAGGACTCTCTAATTCTGGCTTAAAATGATGTGCTGTGCTATTATATCACACGTTGATGATAAGTGCATTTAAGAGTAGTACTTCTTTTAGCAATTTGGACAGCGCTCGAGCTGGACAATCTGGCAACCCTGCATGCAAACGTGCCTCACTTTAATGAAGAAAAGCAGCGACGGGCTATTACGCGTCAGTTCGGCTTTAAACGGGCTGCAAAGTTCAAAAAACACAAACTTGCTGCCCGTCTGCTGTCAGACTCGGACAGTGAGGAAGCGGCGAGCTCTCACCTTTACTGGAGGACACGCGGACAAAGCAGAGGATCAGCCAAAGTCCTGTAAGCATTCCGCAGTTATTTCTGAGCAGCGTATCCATGCTGAGAAACGGGATGCTGCACCAAGAGTCTGCCTCCTCTCTCCTCCGAGAGCGCGCTTCACTATCTCTACCAGAGGCTGTTTTTTTCTCCACCCGTATTCAGATAAGCCCCGCCTCTTGCACTGTGATTGGCTGGTTGGTTCCTGCCCGCTGCAGTCCGTTGGTGGTCGCTACAAGCCAATCATAGCGCAGGTGTTACTACTAGCCAACCTTAACTCAGGACTGTATATCATACTAGACAGTCTAAGGAGATGGGAAATATTAACCAATACTAAAGCAGACCACCAGTGACCAATATATACACATACCTACATACATATCCATACATGCATGTCCGTAGATAGATAGATAGATAGATAGATTGATAGATAGATAGATAGATTGATTGATTGATTGCTCTGTACCTCTCACTGGAGTTGTCATCTCTCTCTCTAGCATCAGTGGTCCACCGGGCTCCAAGACGCTGTGACCCTTTGCCCAGCACCCTTTTACCATGCCCTTTTGGACATCAGTCAATCCTTTTCCCATGATATCTGGGGATCCTGCGCTTTCCTCCGAACACATTGGCTGCTCAGCGGCGATGTATAGGTAGCACTTCGAAAGAGGCGGAGCTTGACTTCACATGTATCGGAGGAGGCCTGTGTTAGTCTGCATCCTCCTAGAGTCAGAGACATTGAATGGACAGGTTAACTAACACATTGGGGACAAAAAAGATTTTAAAAAGGAAAAAAAAATCTCAAACCAGCAGATGGTGAACTTCCAAAGAGAAGAGAAGGAAACAATCAAGCTAAAATGAGATCTTTTAGGTTTGTTATATCAGCTTAAGATTCAGTTCTATCCATCTTGTTTAAGTAGACTTAAATGGTTATATTTAGAACAGGATGTTGTGGTGCTTGAGGGTGGACTGGGAACCAAACGCAAGACCTGCTGAGATTAATCACAATGTTTGGTGGTGGGGATAATTACTTATTTGGCAATATTGCAGGGCGGCGCTGTTGGTGATTCAGAGTTGTTTTTTAGGTGGCCTTGGGGGCGGGGCTGCATTTTACTTTCACTTTCTTTTTGCCAGTTGATGCCTAACAGGCGATAGACCATTAGATGGGTGAGCTTTCTGAATATTTCCAGAACAAAGTGCCAGTCTGCTCCTGGTGATGCTAAATGGTGGGATAACAACCCTTGCTTTAAAATAATAATCTAAGACACTATAAATATTATTTTTCTCAAGGTTTCAGTTTACACTGACAGATTCTATGAAGCCCTTAGGTAAAATCTAACAGCTGGAGAGACAGCAATTCCTCCTAATGATCACTCATTTAGATTAAATAGGTACTTATGAACAAACTCTAAAACAGTTATTACTGACAACAGCATTTTCATTACCTTCACTTTCATTATGTATTGTGCTGATGGCTGGAGGATGGGCTGTTCCACACCAACCGAGATGGGAAGCAGAGGCTCAAGAACACTCAAAGACCACATGGATGTGAAACAGTAGAAACTTTAATCAGATGCTGTAACAAATTAGATTAAGACCTGGATGGATGACACCAGTTTTCTCATGAAACATTAAACAGCTGACAACAAGCAAAAATGAGCAAAGCATCTTGTTGACACAAGATAAGGGAAGAAAGAAAATAGTCTTGTGTCAGAAAGGTGCTTGTTTTTGTTGTGAACAGACCAAAACAAAATACAATGAAGGAGCAGCAGAAATGCTGCAAATGTTCATGTATAAATATAGAATTTTCAGAAATGTACTGAAAAAGTTCTGGGGCATTGCTCTTTTTTGGACCCCCTTCCCTCATTTTCTATACCTGGACTGTACCCTTGTGTCCTTGACTTGGCAACCACTTAAGACTTATAGTGTGTTCGGAACTGTGCCCTGTACACTATATAGTTCACTACTTTAGGGTTCTGCTATTTTGTAATCATGTCCAAAAACATAATGCAGAATTATCCAGTGTACTATAGCAATCCCACAATGCACTGCAATACATGTGTAAAAATGATGTACATGGCAGGTGTAACAATGGAGCTGTAGCAGGAGGAGAGCATGCAGAGATGGATTCCAAAGCAAGACTTTATTATAAAGAAATACAAAGGAAACACAAGGAAGGATAAATTGCAAACCATATCAAGACCTAATGAGATGGCAGGCCTGTGTATTGACATGACATAACAGGGAGGTGGAGACATGAACAAGACACATGGAATATGTAAACAGACTAACACATGGAGACAAGGACAGCTCATGTAAAATGTAAGCACATGGCAGAACGACATGACAAGGGCGGGGACATGGAGACATGACGTGAAGCACTTGGCAAATGTAAATAAACCTGGGACACGTGACCAAAGACGAATACATGGAGGAGATTGAGGTGGGGGTGTGACAGCAAGTGTTGAGTACCCATAAGGTGCCATGTTGTTTGGGGTAATGATTCTGACAAAACTTCTCTAAGGGGGATTATACTGAGTGATGATGGTAGTCTGAGGTAAATTTACATATTTTTTAATATCTCTGAGAAGTAATATAGTGAGTGGTGATGGTATTTACATTTAAACTTCTTTGAGGAGGATTACACTCGGTGACGATGGTAGTCTGAGGTAAATTTATTTATGTCTTTTTAGATTTTAGAACATCAGTCTGAGGTAAAGGATTATACTATGAGAAGATGGTAGTTAGAGGTAAATTTCAAACACCAGCAAACCAAAATCTAACCTTCAATGTTGTGTTGTTATTCCAACACAATATGGCACAAACCTCTTTTGAAGCAAAGTCTTTTACTGGCAGCTCAAAAAGGCAGAAATTAACAATCTGCATCTCCATACAGATCCTCAGCAGAAGGAATCATGAAGTCCTCTAAAACATTCTGGTAGACTGTTGCGGTGACCTTGGATTTAAGAAAGAAGAGTTTACCAACACCTGCATGACTGACTGTGGATATTTCACACTGGACCTCAAGCAGTTTGGGTTCTGTTCCTCACCCATCTTCCTCCAAACCCTTGGACCTTGATTCCAGTAAGCCCTTAGTTCCAGGTTCCTAAACCTCCTTCAACCCAGTCCTTGTCTTGGGTTTGACGAACTCCAGGTCAC
>BRDA01071450.1:1541-12121 GCA_036984385.1 Crenuchus spilurus | reverse complement strand
ATTTTCTCTCTCCCCCCTTTTTTCTCTTTCTCTATCTCTTTCATTCTTTCTCTTTCCTGCTTCCCTTTTCCCTCGTCCTCGTCCTCCTCCTGTCTTTCTCCCCATCTCTCTCTCTGTTTCTTTCCTGCACTTTTTCCTTCTCTCCCTTCCTTCTCTTGGTCTTCCTCTCTCACTACATTTCTTTCCTGCCCCCCCACACACATGTGTAAGCATAATGAGTTTCTTTCCTTCTTTCTCTTTCTTTCTTTCTTTCTTTCTTTCCTTCTTTCCTTCGTTCTTTCTTTCTTTCTTTCTTAGCTTGAGTCAGTTCAGCCTAATTTTCTTTGTCTTCTAGCCTCTTTAACAAATCTATTCTTTTTCCACTCTTTTTTGATTCTCTCTCTCTCTCTCTCTCTCTCTCTCTCTCTCTCTCTCTCTCCCTCCCTCCCTCCCTCCCAGCACTTTTCCCAGCTGAACTGAATATATTAACCTCCACTTATATCACCCTTTCAGATTCATCATGGCCTGTTGGTGACAGTGGCCGGGGAAGTGGCTAGCATGGAATGACCTTCAGGAAGTCTCCTCTCTGCTCGGCCTGAAGATGCAGGGCTGTGTCAGGATGATTTCTTATTCCATTTTTATGGTGGGAGTGCGAGGCTTTATCTCTTCTCTGGGTTCATGGTTTATACAAGGCAGCAGCAGCAGCGCCGACTTCTGCTTCAAATAGTGAGCTGTTTAGTCAAAGTGCAATGCATGAGAGAAGACGTCCTTCGCAGTCACTGTGATTTAGGGGAGAGCTACAGAAGATGGGTCATTTTATGGTAAACCGGCAGCCTTCTGAATAATTGAGACAGAAACACATGATGATCCCACCATTTTCTCTCTGGCTTTTTTCTTCTCTCCCTTCGCTTTTTATGAGAGTCGTAAGCCCAGATAAGGGGGAAGGAGAAACTCTTGTCCTTGTGTCCTCCTTTTGAGAGGGCTTGTGGGAATCATGGTCCTTTGCTCTGAGCCGGAAGGTTAGCAGCATGTCAGCGATAGTGATGGCATGGATTGTGGGTCAGAGCTGACAAGGTGTGGACAGGATGTTTCCAATCTGGATGCTACACGTGTCACTCAACACATTGCTCTTATTACTGTACTGCCACAATAGCCACTCCAGTTTGCCCTGAAGTCTACTCAAGACAAGAGCTTCTTGTGCACTGTAGAGCTTTTCAAATCTGCTATGATTAAGTAAGTCTCAAGGCAATGCTCAGGATTTTGAGAGGATCTTTGACTAATGAAAGGCATCCATGGATTCTTTTTAATCGTTTTAGTTCTGCAAATTGACCTACAAATGTAAAACGTGTGAATCTTCAATTTATGCTTTATTTGCTGTGAGCTGTGAAGTTCAAGTGGTGGTTGAGTTATTAGTTTTGTATAACTATACTGTTCATTACATATCATTACGGTTTAACCTTGGTTATATAATGAATTACTTGTACATTCATTTATTTAAAAGAAGTCATGATTAATAAAAACAGTCGAAATAATATTAATATAAATATATTTTTCCGTGCACAACAGTAGTCACGTTTCCATTGACCATGAAATATTGCAAATTAGAACTGTGAATAAAATTTTGCTTAATGGAAACACGTCAATTTCGAAAAGACTCACATTTTTTGATAAAAGTCTTTTGCGCTAAGATGAGGTGGTTTTTCAGTCGTATCGTAATTGGTTTATATCACAAAAGTGTAATGGAAACACTTTTTCAGACTTTTTCGCATCAAGGGAGTCACGTGATCAACAACCGGACGTTTCTATTGGTGAAAAAGACGAAGAAGAAGAAGACAACAACAGAAAGTAAGAAAGTAAGATTACGCGGCATATTTGGAATAACGAGGAGAATCCTTGGACAATGTGCAGCTGCTCCACTAGAGATCTCACAGCATCGCAAAGTTCATTAAAAGTTGAGTGTGTCATTCTAAAATGTTGAATCCACAGCTCTTCTGTAAAATCATCAACTACAGTTTCCCAAAAACGCAGCAGTATACGTAGCTGCTCCCAAGTATAAGGGGCTTGTCGCTCCAAAGCCTCGATAAGTCGCCGATGTCTCCTCTGATGGCTGATGATGAGCACTAGTGCCGTGGTAGCAGTATGTATAAAGCTATAAAGGATGTAAAATGTGTTTACATCCACTGCCGCTATGTTTGTAATGACTTATCGCGAGAACAAACATATTCACATGTGATTTTATAAAAGTATTTCACATTTAAAGGAAACACCGCAATTGTGAAACTTGTTTTGTTGAATTGTTTTTTCGACAAAACAGAATATCGATAAAGTTTTGCGCAAAACTCCAAAGGAAACGTGACTAATGTGTAGTATATTTTTAATCAAGATGTAAAATAAAACCCAAAAATAGCACTTATTCTTATTATATGCACATTTACCAGCTTCCATAAATGCTAATGAGCTCTCATTCAACCAAATGAGAAGCTGTAGTTCATGGCAGCTATTTGGATAGCTAATTGTAACTTTAACGTTTTAATTATTTAATTGTTTAATTTGGCTAATTTGTCATCTATCAATCAATATTTATATTAAAGCATGTTACCAAGGTAACTGTAAACAAAAAACTGCTACACTTGTTGAACTTTTAGGTTCAATTGAACCTTTCCTGTGTTCCACAGAGTCTGTCTCAAATGGCAACAGTTGGTATGAAAGAACATGTATGTGAGTGTAGCATGAAATGGTTTTGCTGCTGAAGACTTTGACATTTTTTTAGTTTGAATCTTTCCTAAATCTCCGCTGTCTTTTCTGTGCTATACAACATCAAAAATATGTCAGAAATGGGTTTCTTGAACCTGTGGCCTTGTAGATTCAGAACCACATCTGTCTTAATGGCTTATTCGGATCCATTCCACTTGCTCTTCTTCCACTATCTGCGTGCAATACTGAAACCAATCAGGGTCCATGGTGGGACTGGGCAAACGCCACTCTTATTTACTCTCTGAAATGAATCTGTGAGATTGGACAGGGCTGCGACCTCGCAGGGAGGGAGAAAAAGGTAAAAGATGGCAGTGGTAAAGAAAGAGAAGGTGAAAAGTCTTCCCTTTGTTTGATTCACAAATATTGAGGATGTTTGCTTCTCCTGCCATGCTCCGGGCAAACAGAGCGACAGCCTGGAAACCCACACAAGCAGTGCCACTGCAACCAAGGTGGATGCTGTCCAGATCCACTGCAGCATCCATCTAGAGATAAACACTAAGCTTGCATTACTGTAATGCATCCTGGGAAGACTGAGCATGCTCACTGACGCTCATTCAAAGACGTAGAGCTGCCAGATTGGTCTCACAGATTTAAGATAACAGGTGAAGAAATATGTAGACAGATAAGGTTAGGTTATTTGCCCCGCTATCAATGTTCTCATGTCACTTTTTTTAATGAGACAATTTCCTCCTTCAGTTCCACACAAGTGGAGGTCATCTCTCCTTTATCAGTCTTTCTAATTACCTTCATTCTTTTTGCTTTTTGCAGGTCAAGGTTGAGTATAGATGAGTGTAGCTCTCTTGTGTCATCATAGTGACAAGTGGATAATCTCACATATCACTACTACAAGGTCAAATGTTTGTAGTGTCATTTGACTATATTTACATTTGCATGACTAGGATGGGCAATTTCAACCAGGAATGTACCAAACATTTAACTTGCCTTCAGCCTAGAAGGCAAATCGTGAAACTGTTACATTTTTGGGTCATGTATACTTTATATATATATATGTTCCAACAGGACTTGGCACCTGCACACAGTGCCAAAGCTATCAGTGCCTGGTTTAAGGACCATGGTATTTATTTATTTAAGGTATTTATGGTATTTAAGGTCCAGGATCTTATTTGGCCAGCAAACTCGCCTGACTTCAACCCCACAGAAAATGTATGGAGTATTTGTGAAGAAGATGCGATACGCCAGACCCAACAATTCAGAAGAGCTGAAGGCCACTATCAGAGCCACCTGGGCTCTCATAACACCTGAGCAGTGCCACAGACTAATCGACTCCATGCCATGCCGCATTGCTGCAGTAATCCAGGACAAAGGAGCCCCAACTAAATATTGCGTGCTGTACATGCTCATGCTTTTCATGTTCATGCTTTTCAGTTGGCCAACATTTCTAAAAATTGTTTTTTTTTTTTTTGTATTGGCCTTAAGTAATATTCTAATATTCTGAGATAATAAATTTGGGATTTTCATTAGTTGTCAGTTATAATATTTAAAATATAAATAAATAAATATTTGAAATATATCAAATGAATGAATATAATATACAAGTTTCACTTTTTGAACGTAGTTACCAAAATAAATAAACTTTTTCATAATATTCTAATTTTATGACGAGCACCTGTATTTAACTTATAGATGAGGTAGCAACCTAATTAAAGGTGTCATGATAAATGATGCCAGGCTTAGTCTAATAATATATTGTTCACACTTAATTATATAACACTATAATAATGTTTATATAATTCTAAATAGCTACAACCATTGTACATAGTGATCAATTAAATGTTTATAACAGTATATACATGAACAGTTTAAAGTCTATTATAGCATGGATGGCTCATTAAAACATCTAAGGCCTTGTATGCTCTGTAATGCACTTGAAATGTGCTTTTAATTCCAGAAGGTATGTGATGGTGTCAGTATGGTCCCGCTATTGAAAAGCATGACTCAGTGGACTGGGAAATGACTTAATTTCAGGAAACTCTTTTCTTTTTCTTTAATGAAATGAAGATCACTTAGAGCATGGATGAATATGACTTCAAATTTTCTGTGACATTCAAGAGGGGATGAATTATTAATCGCAGAGATGTGATTATGAGTTGGGGGCTGGTAGAATTTGAAATTTTTACAAAAGCAGCTGCATGACCTTAAATTTCTCTGAGCGCGACATCAGTCGGATGTAGTTATATTGAAAATGTTCAGATAAGGTTTATATTCTATTTCATGTGTTTGATATTCATTCTCTGATAGCAGGACATAAAGCAGCTGTTCAGCTGAAGACCCCACAGTGTTATTTGATGTCACACAGTTAGGCTTGGGAATGAATGTATGCATGATTGTGATGTTTCGGGGTCCCTTCGTCTTTAAAGAGGACACTCTGATACTTTGAAGTGTCTTCATTGATTTTTTGTGCTTCTGTTGCATATGATGTTGCCCTCATGTGGTCTGGTTTCTACCTCTTTCTCATTATTGCCAAGTCACACTCAATCATCTCATTTCATCTCTCTTTCCCTGCACCTCATCATCCCAGTTCTTTCTTACTGGTTTCTTTTTTTTTCTCATCAATCTTGCATTTTGGTAGGGGTATACTTATACTTATCATAAAATTTAATTGCTGGTGTCAATTTTTCAATCAATCAACATTTATTTATATAGGACCTTACAACAACCAAAGTTAACCAAAGTGCTGTACACGGATAATAAAAAAAAAATCAATCAACAATTCATAAATAAATGTATCGTTTGAGTTTTTTGAATTTTTGAATTTTTGAGCTGTTTTAAGAGCAATTGAAGAGAAACAAAATCGTTGATTTGACCTTTACCTTGTAGCTTAAATTAATGAGGTGACTTGAAACACATAGCCTGGTAATCTAGGTCAAATATGAATAGAAAAATGTTAAAGCAGTAAACATCATGTGATGAATCTTACTATAAGAGGACTGGCTGATTTTCCATCCTGTAATCTCAGCCTTTTACCTACAGACTTACAAGTTTTTCATCTCTAAGAAATATTGAGAAGTTTCCATTTACTTGACAGAATGATCAACCAAAAGCTGGAATAATTGGTTTAGCATAATTTATTAAGAGGCGTGAATCCCAAAACAAAATAATAAAATCACAAATATGTGTCAGCAAATAGGCTTCATAAAAATCTCATAAAGTTAACATTCTTCTATGTTATCACCATCAGGGGTGGTCCTAGCCTGTTTGGTGCCTAAGTTCTGTAAACACTGTTTATATGAATAATTGCAATACTGTTCCTTATATATTTTAATTATTCTTAAGGTAACAGATGCACAGGTGCCTTTTTTACTTTCCCCATGAAAGTAGTCTGTCTCCTTCCATTCATTTTGAAGCATCTGTGTATGTTTATGATCTCTCATAGATGTATTACAAGACAATACTTTAAGAGTTCCTTCAAATTTGTCTGCTACAAAGATACAAAAATTGAGAGGTGCATGGCCTCGCCAACGCGCATGGGCGGAGTCACCGCGATTGCGTAATTTTTGGCATGCGCACCCTCGTGCATGTTGCAATGCATGAAGTATAAGCCTTGTTTAATTCCACTGGCTCTTGGCGATCATCTCAAGGGCGATTCACACAACCTTGCGGCTGGCCGGTTGTGCCACCCCTGACTACATGCCACCCTGGGCGACTGCCCATACCACCCATATAAGAAACTGCCACTGATCAACATTATAATATATTATAACAAACATTTTGTGGAACTGTAGGATATACATACGTGGTTCTTAATTCAAAATTTGAAAAAAAGTTTAGTATCGGCTGTTTTTTCAAGTTTGAGAAATTAACACAAATAACGAATATGTGTAACTGCCTAAATTCTAGGAGCTGTGTTCATTTCAGTGCACAATAAAATAACCAGACCTTTTTTGTACTTTTGTGGTTGGAACAAGTGAAGAATACAGATTCTATGCTAGGAATGAATTGAAAATGGCCTGAAAATGGCCAGATTCTAAGTTCTGGTACATCTATACATATACTTACGGTTGTTCTGCCTTGCTAGTCTCTTATACTGTACATGTTCATACATTCTTTCCCGCTGACATTCTTCAGCTGTCTCAAATAACAATAACTCAATGCACATTTGTGTACATATGTCAAAGTCTTCAAGTGACAAGTTGATGGTGTTGGAGTATGAGTGTATATGTGAGAAGGACTGAGAGTGAGTAAGAGTGGACCAGTAGAAGGGAAATGAAAAGCTCACATCTAGAGCCCATCTCAGGGAGCCATTAGACTCATCTCTCGCCCTCTCCTCCTCTCTCTCCCTCTCTCCCACAGTGTCTGTAAACTAATAGTCATTCACCTGGCTGACAGCAAATCTGTTCCCTGGTGCCAATGGGGGCTGGCTGGGTTATGTTTAAGGTTAGAGAGCCCCGGAGGAGGCCATCGTTTCTGCAGGCCTCCTCATGTATTCCCCAGGGGAGTCCTTATAGCCCTGACTGCTGCTGCTGCTCTACTGATGAATGCAGCCTGCGTGGGGAGCCACTTTCAATGTAATGATGGCTGTCTGTCTGAAAGGACGCTCTATAGTCAAAAGAGCTTGTGTAGGGGAATATATCCAGTAGTGGCCGGTTGTCTTGAGTCTGAGGCAGGCAAGTGCACGCAAGGTAGACACACATAATATGGGCTTCTTGCCATCAAATCTGACAGCAAGGGTCATGCTGAGATTGATGTAGGGTCAATGTCTTGGTAAGACATGCAGCCAGCCAGATAAATGCAGTTTAAAACACCAATACACACATACACCCTAGGGCCTGAGCTTATGAACACTTTGTCAGTTGACTGAGACAGATTATACAAAAAAAAATCTGACAATCACCAATATTGGCTGATATACTTTGGTCAGGTCAGTGTCAAACTAAGACTTTTAGTAATTTAATAATATCCAGACCTTCCAAAATTTTGTTTAGAATGGTCTCATCCATTTTGAACTGAAATATGATGGATTGATTCCTCTGTCCCTTCCTATGCCATCAATTAAACATGTAAGACCTCCTGTCCAGCTCCTTAAGTCTAGCCAATGGGAGAGCTCACTTGGCTGTATCTACATAGATACCACAGAGAAGAAGGGGGGGGTCACTGAAAAAATTCTGTTGATATTTCAAGACAGGAGGACTTGAGGCCTCCCATCTGCCAATAAAAATCTATTAATTTAGTTAAATAGTGCCTCACTGTCAAATTATTCAAATAAAGCCCCCGAGTGGCTCAGCAGGCTAAGACGCTGACACTGTGACCTGAGGATCACGGGTTCGAATCCCAGTAACGCTGTTTGCCATCAACAGGGCCCAAGAGAGCAAAAAATTGGCCGTGCTCTCTCTGGGTGGGTAGATGGCGCTCTCACTGTCCTAATCACTCACATGTTGCAATATCCACTGGCTCAGGCATCTACTGATCTACCTGTGCTTTCTTCCAAGTGCGTTGGCTCCCCAGTGATGGTGTATCAACAGTAGTTTGAAAAGAGGCGGTGGCTGCATCACATGCAGTGGAGGAAAATAACCTTCAGAGCAGCAGTACTGTAGCCGAAACCTGCCCCATATTTGGCATTTAATAGTGGCCTACTTACCACATATGCTGTTGTCAGAATTTTAAACTAGATCTAGTTGCTAAAGTAGTATTTAAGTGGTGATGAAAAGGTGTCTGAGATGCTGCCAACTGTAGTATAGTTTGATATTGATAATGATTATAATTATTTGCATGTTTCGATTTTGATTGTTATAATTGATCATATGATGGGGGGCAGCTTTGTTCTGGAGGTTCAGGAGGTTGCCAGTTTGAGGCTGGTCCTGACTGAAATGCCCTTGAGAAAGGCATCTAACCCCCAACTGCTCCCCAGGCACTGTGGATAAGGACAGCCCACCACTTTGTGTGTATGTGTGTGTTGGTGTTTCACTGCATGGATGGATTAAATGTGGAGGTCAGATTCCTGTTTTAACACTGGCCAAAAATTTTGCACTTCATTGCTTCAAATTGCAATGTGCTCTATAAAGAATTGTATTTTTATTAAACAGGAGTGAACCAAAGGGAAAACTGTTTTGGTTCTGACAACTGTACAGATCACATTTATTTATTTATTTATTTATTTTCACAAAATTGTGTTTTCAACTTAATTTGAATCAATTTTATTAGATTTTTTTGTCCTTTCTTAAAAGTAAAGCTGGTTCCCAGAGTCACCTTTCAGCATCTTTAAAGGATGATTTTTTGTAAATGAATCTGCATGCAAAGTATGTTTTTGAAGGTTTTTCTCCCTTAGAACCATCGCCACATAGAACCAGTTTGGAACTGTGACTAATACAATATCTCTCTTTACAAATTTTGCCATTTTTAAAAATGAAGCCTTAATTCCCAACACTCACACACACAGTATGACAATATGAACTTTCTTGGACACATGTATGTAGTTTTCTATGTGTGTGTGTGTGTGTGTCTATGTGTGTGTCCTGTGCACTTGTTTGCTAATACATGGTCCTGAGTGAGTGTGAGAATGTGTTGTGTCCATTGCTATTGAGGGCTGCACAGGCTCTCACTCTCACTCCAGCAGAAAACTGTGAACACATTCAAAAGCTGCCCCCTGCGGACCCCCGCCCATCCAGGACCACTAAACACAGCCTGTCAAGCAGTCACACCACATCTAAAGCTCTGTGGGAGTGTAGTAATAACACCCCCATCCTGCACACAGGAGATCAGTGATCAGTTCACCGTCCAGGCAGAAACGCAGTGCAAATTACGGTTCTGCAGTTTGATAAAGAATTCTTTTAAGCCATTTCAGAGAGAATGCATGAATATTGAGATTTTGCTTCCAAAATCATTAGATACTTGTTCAAACCATATCACTTTCTCCTCGCAGAAAGACACAAATGCATTCAAAGTCTGCTCCACCCCTGGACCCCCACCTAACCAAATCGCTTACACATGCTTTCCAATGAACAGCTATACATTTCTACAAGCTGAGGCTCCTTTTGGAAAGCCATTGAGTCCTCCTCACTATAAACACAGTGCAGTGTTCAGAGGGAATGCTGGGTTATAATAGTACAGTAAACATGAGTGTGTGTGGGGTGAT
The DNA here is from genome assembly GCA_036984385.1 of Crenuchus spilurus. Lineage (NCBI taxonomy): Eukaryota > Metazoa > Chordata > Actinopteri > Characiformes > Crenuchidae > Crenuchus > Crenuchus spilurus. The sequence goes on along the minus strand of BRDA01071450.1, from coordinate 2,298 downwards.
TCCCTGTGCTGGGAGTTCCACTGGAGGCGTGGGAATGGACAGTAGTGTGGGATGGCTACAGAAGCATGGAATTAAACAGCAGCACTTTAGAGAACACAGTAAAACCATTAAGAAAAGAGGTGTTTCTTCAGTGTTCTACTGTTTTCATTGTCTTTCTGCCACATTTTAGCCATCTTTCCACTCTCATTTCCATTTCCTCTTAAATAAAAACACTTAAACAGGAATTTTACTATTTACACCTTAGACCGGAATGCTGAGGCTTGAGTAATAGCTCATAATAAAGATGTGAAAATGCAGGTTTGTAAGCTTTTTTTGGTGCATGCTCTGCAGAATGGATGCTGCCCAGGTCTCCATTCAAAGCCTATTAAAATGCATATAAAAGCCTCTCATCTTGAGAGCTGTTCTCATCTCCCCTCATGTTTTTAACTTTTATTTGCAGTCATTTTCTCGTCAGTCAAACTGTCACTTCCAGTCATTTTTACACTCAATTTTCTTGTGGCCATCAGAGTTGAAGCTGAAGTTGACTGAATCACAGAGCGTGAATGAAACCAAGACTGAGTTACAGTGAGCTCTTCTCTTACAGTCATGCATTCTGTAATGGATTTCAAATCTGGCTTAAAATGTAAAATATAATGGCATTTATCTCTCATTAGTTTGCAGTAGGTTATTTTGTAGATGCTGTTAAGTGGAAGTGAGTTTTTGGACAAATCCAACCAACCAACCCAAAAAAAAAAAAAAAAAAAAAAAAAAAAAAAAA
>BRDA01071447.1:6582-26154 GCA_036984385.1 Crenuchus spilurus | reverse complement strand
TGATTAATTGGTGCATAGGTCAAGTGATTAGTTGGTGCATAGGTCAAGTGATTAATTGGTGATTAATTGGTGCATAGGTCAAGTGATTAATTAGTGATTAATTGGTGCATAGGTCAAGTGATTAATTAGTGATTAATTGGTGCATAGGTCAAGTGATTAATTGGTGATTAATTGGTGATCCAAGTTGGAGAAACGGGTTTCTTGATCGTTCATTTAGCAAAGTCAGCTCTAACCTTCATATTCATGTGGTCAAATACTGACTGCGGTGTCTGATGATGTCTGGACAACTCCTTGCGTAGCTGCCCACCTGCCTTGGTCTGGTTGGCAGAATGCTGCCATGGCGTTAGTGGACTGTGGAGAGAAGACACTCACCAGTGTGAGCACATGTACTCAGTGTGATCTACAAGCAGGTGCTCGGCGTGAGAGAAGGAGAGCGGCATCCATCAGGCTGTCGCCGAACTCCACCACCAACCACTGTTCAGATTAATGAGCAGAGTCCACTTTACATCATAAGCGAAACCCCCTTATTAGCCCCAGCTAGCCACCCCCCTCTTCTAAATCACATTGACCAGATCTATGAGATGAGTCTGACCCATGTAACACACCATGGAGCTCATGCCAGCAGCAGAGAGGAGTTTTTTCCCCTTCTATCCAGCACTGGAGGGCTGCTGGTTGTCAGAGAACCACAGGATAGCAGAAACAGATGCGATGCTAACCGCTATCCAAACAGGAAAGGTCAACGGAGACACTCAACTGAGTTAATTGGAATTAACAGGCAGGCACATGCAGGCAGAACAACTTGCTAGAGATCCCGAGCAGTGCTGGAGCCCAGAGTGAGAATCCGGCTGCCCGCAGATAGACGAGCTACCCAAACTGTGCTGGACCACTTGCCTGTGTTAGCATTAGCCTCCACAAGGACGGTCATGGACTCAGGGAGCCCTTGGCCTTCACCCGAGGATCCTCGCTGAAGCATTGCTGCAGTTGTCGTACATCTCAGCAGGCCCAGCCACAGGCAAGCACCAGCAGTGACTGACCACAGCCACCCGGCCAGGCCCTGACACAGCCGCGGCAGCACACAAGCCGGAGGCTAGCCAATGTTAATGTGGCGCTAATTAGCCTAGCCACTGACCACCTAATTATGCATGGTCCAGTCAAAGCTTGGAGGTTAAAGGCCGTATGCTGCTGATGACCATACAATCGTAACACACACACATCCACAGCAACAGGAGGTAATGGTGCCAAATCTTGCTTAAATAAAGATCGAGCTATAGAAAAGAACTGTATGGACATATGAAAATCGGAGATACCTGGAGATTTAGCTAAATTCAATTAAGCTAAAATGCTAAAAATCTTGTGTTGCTAATCATTAGTAGTGCTTTGTGTGTAGAATTAAGAAACATTAGTGCAATGTTTCATAATTTCTGTATACTATCTGACTTTGAACCTAGAATGTCAGCAAACTCAGTGTTGGTTAGGCAGATTTGTTTAATTTTGTCAGTGGTGTTGCAGTCAGTGGTGTTGCAGTCAGTGGTGTCATACAGATGGTGTATATGATGCTCAGTAGTGATACACTCAGTGGTGTACCAGCCAGTGTTATAGTCAGTGGTATTATAGACAGCATAGTTACAGTGATTGTTGTTATTGACAATATTGTTACAGTCAATGGTGTTGCAGTGGATGGTGTTGGACAGTATTGTTAAAGTCAGTGGTGTTACAGTCAGTAGAGTAATAGATGTGATGTTATAGGCAGTATTGTTATAGTCAGTGGTATTACAGTCAATGATGTTACAGTCAATGGTGTTACAGTGAGTTTTGTTGGACAGTATTGTTAAATTTAATGGAGTAACAGTCAGTAGTGTAATAGATGTGATGTTATAGACAGTATTGTTAAAGTCAGTGGTGTTACAGTCAGTAGTGTGATATTAATAGTGTAATGTGATGGTACAGACAGTATATCAACAGTAAAACATACCTATAATGCCTAAAAAACACAACATACACACATAGATAGATCCATTTATATATATACAATATGTGTGTGTGTGTGTGTGTGTGTGTGTGTGTGTGGTAAATTTATGTTTTAATTGCATATAAACCTCTTAAATCACTTTTGGTTTGCCACGGCACTGTTATAATGACCAAGCTGCAAAGGATAAAAATTAAACCCAATATTATTTTATATCAACCGAGAGCCATGATGTACTTTAGCGGCTAACAAAGCTAGCCATTTGTACAGCTACAGCGACACGCTCTGTGGTCTGTCACCTTAATGGGAGAATTAAATGCTACATTAATTACACAACAGAGACTGCATAGCCGGGAGCGGCCTCATGGTCTGTTTTATTCTCCCCGCTCGCAGGGCAGCTGAGATGTGATTTCTTCCTGTCACATTTATTTGCCATTCCTCTGCTTTATTTCCATCCCAATTAGCCCAGCTAAAGCAGACAGGAGAGATACCAGTGCCGCCGGACCTGGTCGGCCACACGCTGTTCGATCCCTCAAACGTGAAAAATTGCCAGCAATGATCACGGACCGCTGCAAAAACGTTTCTTTTTCGGTTTCGCAAGAGCGGGAGGCGTACACAATGTCGAAAGACGGACACAGTGACCAAGCACGCCACTTGCGAGCTAAAGCCTGGGGTATAATAAGGCATGAGTTATAGGATATGCCAATTAGCCATGATGGGTTTTAAAAAGCAGACTTGTGGCCAGAAGGCTGGGTCCCCAGGTGGGACGGGGCTGGAGAGAGGAGGTGCTTAACCTGAAGTGTCTCAGTAAAAAGCCAGCAGTTTGTGGAGATATATGACGTCCCCAGGCTCACATCACACTCAGCATACAGTCTAAGCCTAATTAAATCAATACGGCTAATAAGATGGGTAAAGCAAAGCCAGCCAAATTGTAGAGTCTACGATACAGACGAAAACAAATCATAATAATTAGGCTTTACATTTGAATAAGAGGAAAAATTCTTCCTTACAAAGAAGCAAGCATTTCAAACATGCTGGCAATGCTAATTTTAACAGCGTAAAGGTTAACGCTAGCATTAGACGTGTACATATGCCGAGACTGTAGCTTTGAGAGAGGCAGCACAGCATAAGACAGCCCCTGTATCAGCGTTTCTGCACGTTCCCTCCCTCCGACAGCAGCCATATTTATATTCTGCTTGCAGTACGCTGATCATCTGCCGCCATCTGCATGCTTTTACTGCCTGTGATCAGCGTGCAGCTACAACAGCCTGTCAGCAGGCTTTCCACAGCAGTTACAGCCCAGGCAGTGCCACATCAAGCAACCCTCGCCCATCATAAATGCAACATCCACTGCACATCATAACCCCCCCCACCATCAACCCGCACCCTCCCCTCTCTCTCTCTCTCTCTCTCTCTCTCTCTCTCTCTTTACTTCTCCTTCTATCTCTATCACCCCTCCTCTCTCTGCTCTGAGCCTGCATGGCTGAATGATGGCTGTCTTCAGTTTTTGCCTGGGCTCCGAACAGCCGCGGGCCAAATCTGACCACAGCTTTGTAGCACGCTGTGCCCACACAGCCAAGCTCGTTCTCTTCAGAGCATTTCTGAAGGGATTTTTTAGTCAGGCTGGTGAAAAAAAAAGTGCATTTAGTTCGAAGTACGTTGGGAAGATTGAAATGTGTTGCGTGAAACGTTGTCGCTGTTTCTTGTGTAAATTACACTTTACACTGTTGGAAAATTTCTATTGACCTTTTCTGTAATTAATGGACAAATAATAAAGGAAAGACATTTTGGTCCTCCATATAGAGTACCATCAAAAGTGACCCACTGCGGTAAGGCCAAGACCTCTGAAGGTCTCTGAAAGCAGATGTCTTGAGTCCTCCAAGTTGTGATGTGGAGTTTGAGTGGATCGTACTTGTTCCAAAACATCCCACAGATGATCCAATGGAAGTGCACAATCATTGGCCAGTGTGCACACAAAGGAATTTGACCTGTGATCTGTGCAGTGAAACACACACTTACTAGTGAACAGCAAATGCCTGAAGCTATGGGCAGCCCCATCCTTGGCACCCGGGACACAGTTGGAGGTTATGTGCCTTGCTCGAGGGCACTTCACTCATGTCCTGCCAGGGTATCGAGCCAGTGACCTTCCAGTCACAAGAAAGTCTGTCTTTTGCCTTTTGGTCCTCCATGTACCATCCACCAATCCAATGAGTCAAGACCAAGACCTCTGAAGATGCCTCATGATCCTTTCAGTCCTCCAAGTTGTGAGGTGAAATCAGTGGATTGTACTTGTTCCCACATCTCAGAGATGATCAGAGAGAGAGATCCTGGGACTCTGGAGGCCACTATTATTAGATACTGACCTCTGCTGACCATCACACAAGTGGAGCTTTTGGCCATAACTATGCAGCTGAAGTCACCATGCAAGCTTTTCATCCACATCTAACACGTCGTCTACAAGAATCAAGTGTTCTCCCATACCACCCAGCACTGGTATGAGATAATCAGTGCTATTCACTGCATCTGCATCATGGCTCCTGCATGTACAACTGATACATGTAATATTTATATTCATATTTCAGTCACATTACACTTTTACAGGTGATTAGGAGTCTAGCCCAAGGTATAGTGCAGTCAGTGGCAGCGCTCCACACCTCTGCATGGGGCACCACAATTATCGGGGGGCACCACACATTATGAAAGGCACCATGCATCCACTTTGCACACACTTCATTCCCCCACCTGGCGCTAACTACATTTGATCTGAAAATTGTGCTCCGGTGGGGAGGGGATATACGCATAGGGCACCCAAATGCATTGGAATGCATTGTACCTGCCCAGCAAGTCTCCCGTGGAAGAGGCAACACTGTTACCCGTTACACTACACCAGCCAACATAACAGCTAACATCTATTTTCCTTTCTCTGAGATATTGTCTTAGGAAAGCAATAATATGTTAAATCTTATGACATATAGTTTTGTACTCAATGTTAGTTGAGCTCACTGTACGCATTTCCCATAACATTACCCGTAAAGACAATATTAGCACGGACTACAATACAGGTCTCCCAGCGCACGTTGAGGAAATCCCCTCCCACTCCTGCGCACATCTCCTCCTACATGCCCTGAAACGTCGCACGCAGCGCCAAACATTATTTACCTTTCAAGCCTGACTAAAACCGGTACCTTTGGATCAAACTTGGAGAAAAGACTGAAACAAAACCTTCATTTAAATAATATCACTTTCAGAGTTTTTCATCCAAAGTCGCTTCTTCTTCAGAGCCGAGTCCCTGGTGGCAGCGTTTAGCATACTGTTTGTGAATAACATCCGTTTGAGCTGGTGGGGAGCACCTTGCATGGCCCCTTTGGCTGTGTGAAATGATGCTTTAGTGTCTACTGCATCGCTCGCGGTTATCTCCGTCTATTCTTGAAGGAATTTCCTCCGCATCATAACAGCTTCTGTGACAAGCCTATAGATGTTAGCGATGGAGGGTGAGGGGGGAGGTTGGTCTGCTGGGAGGCCTTATTGATTTGTGGAATACATTCTAAAGGGTCCCAAGCCTGCTTCAGTGCGGGACATTGGAGTTTAAATGCAACTTTTGAACCACTCGCCCATTGGAAAGTCATCACACATCAGCAGTAAAGGCAGTGAGTGTGAGTGTGTGTGTGTGTGTGTTAGAGAGCCTGGAGGATGTGTGGGGTCTTTTCCGCATGCCATGCTAACGGAAGAAGCCACTCGCATCAGCACAGGGCCTTCCTCGGGCCACGCACATATATACGCTCCAATAGGAGGAGAGGATGTTGCGAGAAAAATGCTGTAAATTCGCATGCAAAAAACATGAGCGCCAATGGGGTGCTCTGGTTACAAAACAGAGCCTTTTCGGAGGGGGGCGAGGGAGCCGTCACGGGCGCGCTTAATAATATTATGAAGGCAAAGGGAAGGGAAGAGTGTGCCTATAGGTATGAGGCTAATTAACTAAAGTTTTGTCTGCGAGAGGGATCCAGGGCTCGAAAGAGAATGCTCTGATTCACTATTCCCCAAAGATTGTCTTCAAAGCTAAAACAGAGGCTACTAAACTCATCAGAAATAATAATAATAAAGTGGGGTGCGTGCGACACTGCTGGCGGTTTCCGGCGCCTTCTGGGACCTTCCCGGGCTCCACATCCTCAGCGACGAAGACGCCGAGCAGAAACAGGCCCTAAAATATATCACCCTGATTACCCCCCCTCCTTCATGGCCAATGGCACCATAATAAGCGAGCTGATGATGCAAACACAATTATTACACATTAAACCAGAAACAAGGCACGAAAAACGATGCACAGAGGCGTTAAAATGCTGCTTGCTTCTTCTTTTCTTCCCCCATCTCCTGACATTTGTGGTTGAAGGATATTTTATGAGTTCCTTTTTTAATCTAATTGCACTCGGTGTACGTTCCCGGCTCTGTGATTTTGGCTGTAGGCGTAGTATAACAAATAAATGTCTCTGACAGTTCGCTAATGAGTTGTTACTGGAGTTACGAGGAGGAGGAGGAGGAGGGGAACATTACATTGTAATTTGGGTCCATTTTTTTTTTTTTTTTTTTTTTTTTTGCTTTTTCTCTACTTACTTTCTCACGATTCTTCTTCTTTCACTCCTCACCCGCTCGCTTTTAACACATCTGCCGGCATGTTAAAGCAGCCATGGCATGGTGAAGAAGAAGAAAAAGCAGAAGTAGAAGAATGGAAAAGTCTCTTATTTGCTCCCCCACTCTGAGTGTGGGCCTTTCGAGACCACCCATTACTAATTAAACTTCTTAACAAACACCCCGTCAGCCCTGGAGAGAGGTGCTGCAGCAGGACGCCTCCGTCCCTTGATGAGATGATTTACAGCGACGGCGTCACGTGAAGAGTGTGGATGGCAGACGTCAACATCTCGACAGACTGATTTGTCTTAACTGTAATTACGCCGGCGACCCCCCTCTTCCTATACGTCTTCATTTATCAGAGGTCCAGATGATGTTAAGCTCATGTAAATGACTTTATTACAGGATAGGCTCAGGACAGTGAACATCTCAAGGACAATCACACTTTATTTTGGTCCTCAATAGCAGAATCAAACACTTCACTGTAGCATTGTTGGCGTTAGAACAAAGAGTGCTTTGCTGTTTTAGTAGGGTTAGCTCCCTGGTCACTTCCTCTAAAAGAGTAGAGGTGTTACCTTTATGGCCTGCCCACTTTTAATCATCTCCATCTTCATAAACTGGCTTGGTCTCTCCTCACCTCTGTCTAACAGATAATGCGTGGACCATCTGACATCTCATTATCCAGATTGATGCTGACCGTAGGTGATGGTTGAGGTGAGTTCCCATTGTCAAAGCTTTGAGTGTCAATAGAAATGTAAGGTAACTAATCACAATGGCAGCTTAGGTAAAGAGCCAACCTTGTGATTGGAAGTTACTTATTTATGTAACTAATCACACTAAAGTTGCTAATCAAAGGCACGGTTGTGGGCTTGTAGTTAAGGAGCTAAACTTGTGACCAGAAGGTGGTTGGTTGGGTTGTTAACAGGGCCCTTCTATTGACACTAAAATAGTAAATAATAGTATAAAATAGTAAATAAAAAAGTTACTTATTTACAAAACTAATCACAGGGGCAGCCATGAGTTTGTGGTTAAGGAGCTAATCTTGTGACCAGAAGGTTGTTGGTTTAATCCCATGAACCTACAGGACCATTCTATTGACAGTTTGAGTAACTACGTAACTAGTAAAAGTTATTTATTTATGTAAGTAATCACACTTAAGTAACTAATCACGGGGCGACCGTGAGCTTGTGGTTAAGAAGCCAACCTTGTGACCATAAGGTTGTTTCGAGCCCCTGAACCAATGGGATGTGAGTGAAATGCCCTTCAGGAAGACACCTAACCCCCATCTGCTCCCTAGGCATCTTGAATAAGGCTGCTCATTGTCAATGTTTCACAAACAAAACACACTCTAAATACATAAAACACCATTATCCAGCTTTTCCCAGTCGTGGAACCCTTTAGAAAGTTTTTCTAGAAGATCTTAGAAGTGACATGGTACTTGATTGAACTCAGCGATGTTGTTTGAGGTTCCTCTAGACCAGGAGTGTCAAACTCTTAACCTGGAAGGCTTGGTGTCCATCATCGTTTTGTGATTTCTCTGCTCTGACACTACAGTTAAACCTGGTCATTACCTGCGGAGTGGAATCAGGTGTGTTTGATCAGGCAGATCTCCAAACTGTGCAGGAATCTGGACTGGAGTTTGACACTACTATACTAGAGAAACCTCAAACTACATCACTGAGTTCCATCAAGCACCATTCTTCAGTTGTGGGATCTTCCACGAAAGAGAACCATCCTTTCTAGTTAGATTATTGTCTAGACTGGCAAGTCCTTTGTATGGGAATGTCTGAGGTACCTTTAGTTAAATATGTTAATCATTGATTGGAGAAGTTTAAAGTCATCCAACAGGGAATCTTTGTGCTGTTTTCTGTCAAGAAAATGTTTTTATTTCTAGCTTCTGAAAGTCCTCAGAGGCAGAAGCTCTTTCCACCTTGAGCAGACTAACTCAGAGGTTAGTCTCTTTTCTACAAGTCCCACTGTGAGTTCTTTTGGCTAAAATACCGAATCTCCCCTCGTTCGCCTCGACCCCGCGTTTGGCTCGCTAGCACCCCTAGCCATCCAGCCTCGCTCCTGAAGAACACGCCAGCAGATATGCTGGTGACGAGGAGCTTGTGCTATTTCTCTCACTATCTTGCCTTTTTTTCTCTCTCTCTCTCTCTCTCTCCCCCCATCCAACTGTCTGCTCACATTTCATTACGGCTAGAGGAAACAGGACTCGGAGCCATCGCTGCAGATCCACTTCTATTAGGGCGCCTATTATCATTCCAAATCAGTCGCGTTTTAGCATTTAAGTGTCGAAAGTTCACACAGAATTTTCCAGCGCTGCGCCTCGAGGTATGGAAGGAGCATCAAGCAGCCGCAGACGAGAAGAAGAAAGCTCCTCGTGATGTGTTCCTCACAGCCACGCTCCTTATCCCTCTCTATGAAAGGCAGCCACTGACTGAAAAATTACAGCAGATTTCACAAGGGCTGGAGCTGAGGATGGGGGAGATGCTTTGGCTCTAGTAATGAACATTAAGTCAATGGCGCGTGTGGCTGCAAATGTTAAGCTACTAGTCAGGCTCTTTTGTGTTTGGGTTGGGAGGCAGTGCTGTAATCCTATTTACTGTCCTCCTTAAACTGTTCACTTCTCACGACATCCTGCACTCAAATAGATTAGGCTCATCGGCTCACGTCTCATACAAGAGCAGTCTGGAGACATTAAGGCTCTCTCATTACCTAGTGAGCCTAAAGGTCAATTTATATTTCTGCGTCGAGCTTACGCCGTAGCCTATGCGTACCCTATGCGTAGCCATGGACCCTACGCCGTACCCTGACTCGCACCTCTCCAGAAATGTAACTATGTGTCGCATCAACGCAGACCACAGCAGCAGGGAATGGTCTACCACATCACATCCCCGCTTTTGCATTCCCGCCTTCACCGCCATTTTTAAAACCATTAGATTTAGCATTTTTTTTGGTTTCAGCGTGTCACAGACAGACCAACACAGAAGTATAAATGTATGCTACAGTGTAGACAATGCACACAGGCTATGCTGTAGGCAAGATGTTGACTCAACGCAGAGGTATAAACTGGCCTTAACTCGGCATGTCAATGCAGGCAGCTGCCTTTATAAGACACTCTAGTTACACACTGACTAGTTAGGCTCGATAGGTACTGAGAAAGTACATTTAAAACTCACATTTCTGCTTGTGCTGCTCTGCTTGTGTCTGCACCTTCAAACATTAGCTGCACCACGTTGCATTGTGATTGCCTTAATGACTGAGGAAGCATTTGATGCTCTCTCAATGTTCGGTCTAAATAAGGTCTCAGTAAATAGCGTTTTGAGGTGTCTAAGATTTGAGATTTCGGGGGCACATACTGTGACGTAAAACTCTGTCTATGTAGAGCTCACTAGGCATCAAGTCAAGGAACAACATAGTGGTTTTAATGCCACAGGACTGTGTTCATAATCCGCAGCAACAGGAATATTCTCATCACATATGCACACACATACTTTTCCAACAATTTTTGCTCTATGGCCTGTTCTGCCGGCACGTTTTAGGCCATCAACCTGAGCGCAAATCATCTAATAAGGCTGATTAGCCCACTTGATATGCAGCCTACGAAGCCGTCGCAAGCGTGCTCGTCTTCATTTATGGGTTCATCTGGTGCCGAGCACGTTTCATTTCCGTAAGTAAACTTAAACTTAGCACATTCATGTGTTTTTCATCGCTTTTCATATTTGATTCCAATTTATAAATTGGAAAGAAGATGACGTGCTTAAATATACATCACCCTCCCAACTAGTCTGAAAACTCCGCGCGTGGCACAAACAAGCCCATTTCCAACCTTGAGAACCCATCTGATGCATATTACACGTCCAACAGCCTCTCACATACACACGCTGAGCCTCCTGCTAATGCACATACACAAACGTTCACTCTCTCTCGCACACTCACACATATATAATTGAGATTTTTCACACAAGGACACGGAGAGCCCGGAGCCAGTGCTTAATTGCGCCAGCTATCATTACAGGAGGGAAAAAATCAACAATTTTAAAAATACACCGAGCACCTTTCATCTTCTCGCCGCTCTAATCGTGCTGTAAGAGGCGTCTGGAAAGGGGAAGCTTGATGTAGTCGAACTATCTAAACAGCGCCTTTGGGGGCTGGCGCAATCAGCCGCTCTGAAGCCGATACTTTGGGACGTGTCGGTGTAAATGTAGGCCTGTTCCCTCACCGTCAGGGCTCTGCTGAGAGATGCGATGTGACCCGCGTCGAGACGCATCCATTTACTGAGGCGCAACATCAGACGTCCCCTGCCATACGTACCCAAAGCTTTAAAACGGTCCTGGTCAACTTGGAAAATGGACCTCTCCCTGGTTTCCAAGTTTAAACAAAAGTTCTGCAATAAAGACTTTGATATTCAGCTAATAAGACAACATCACTTTCATCCGCTATCCTGACCAATCACAAGCTACTTCCTGACTTTAAAAGGAAGCATCTTGCTTCTGTTTTGCGGTGCTGACATAATGACATTGTCCTCCTTCCTCCCCACCACCACCAGGTTGGTTCCAGTTCTGTTGCTCAGGGGATAGGCTCCGCCCCTAATGTCATCCTACCTGGCAGGATCTGATAGAGTCTGAACGCTGGAAGACCTGATCCAAAGACTCTCATTTTTTAAATTTATTCTCTATTAATCACTTTCTTATCTTTCACATCTGGTGTTGACCAGAGGATGAGCCTTGGTTCCTCTCAGTGTTTCTTTTTCCTTCTTTTAGGAAGTTTTTTCTTGCCACTATTGCCTCAGGCTTGCTTATGTGGGATAGGACCCGGATTCTCTCTTTTCCTATAAAGCTGTATAATATGATTCATTGTTTGATTATTCTGGACTCTATATCCTAAAATCATTATTCTCACTCCTATATATGTATTTAATATACACTATTTAATAGTCATTAAAGACTAATAGTTAATGAAAAGTGTCATTACATGTAAATGTGTAAAGACAGAAAGTACAGTATGTATCATTAGATTAGCAGCTGAGTCACTAACATCTACAATAAAATGAGCAAAAACACTATTAAGACTAAATATTAGCATTTCTACACACATGTATTACATCAGTAACGTCAGACGCTCCTAAAACCACTGACACACTCTGCTGGGGGTCATAAATGAAGGTGACAGATTGGAGGATGCTGATTGGCTACATTTATGTTGTGTCAGCAGGTCAGTGATTGGCTGCTGCTGCTCTGACTGGCTGATATTTCTGTTGCCTCAGGAGAGAGAGAGAATGAACCAGGAAGCTCATTTCTCCCCAAAATATTTGATATATAACATGTTATTGTGCATGTTTAGCACAGAAAGACTTAAAATAATTAGTCATTGATTTTAAATGTTTATTTGAAAAATGAAAACAAAAAAAACTTTTCCATCATGGAGGGCGGTGCCCTGGCACCCTCTATTGGCCAGACGTCACTAGTAGTTACAAAATTCAAATTGTTATATATTTGATATATTTAGTGTGTTTTAGAGAGATTAGACAAATATAATGTTCAGTTTGTTTAATATTTATGCTTATTATTTGTAGCATTAGTATTTTCCATTATACTGAATTGTTTGATGTATTCAAGCTCCACCCACATATAGATGTCTTCATAGTAACTGTTACTAGTTTAAAGCAGGTTGGACAAGTGCAGAATTCAAATGGTCATACATCTAATACAAATCTACATACAAATCTAATATATTTAATGCGTTTACCATTAGTAACTTACATTATAGTGCATTGCTTGGTCTGTATAAGCTCCATCCACATGTATATTTGTTCATAGCAGTGTTTGTTTGGTTAAACTAGGTTGAAAATTTACAAAATACAAAATGTCATATATTTGATATATTTAGTATGTTCTTGTTGTCATCTTTCAAATTTATGAGTTTATGAGAAGCAGCTTAACACACCATTAGCCTACTCTCTTAGAAACATGGTTCTTTAAGTGCACTTCAGTAAAGAAAGATATATAGAACCATGAACACTCAAAGAACCCAAAGGGTTCAATGTTCAGATTGATGCAGAACGCACTGTAGATGGTTACAGAAGGTTCCTCTATTATTACAAGCTTGACCTCACAATGAGTGTTCATAGTTCTATGTAGAACCATTTTCTTTACTAAAGAACCCTTGAACCATCTTTTTAATAGTGTAGAACATTGACTTGTCCAAGCTCCGCCCACACAAAGTTATGTTGTAGCAACTGTTGCTGGGTCGGACAAGGTTAGACAAACAGTGCGTTCAGTTTGTTAGATATTTGTTGTTTATTACATTACCATTAGTAACTTCCATTATAGTACAATGTTTGATCTATTCAAGCTCCACTAAATGTATGGGTTTGTTTATATTTTTCTCCATTATAGCTATCCACACGGAGACATTATGGCAAAAAACAGTCAAATGTTATCCATTAAATCTTTATATTTTGCTCTAAAAAGCACTAAATAAATTAGCAATCTTTAAACACAGCACAGAACAGATTCTTTCATAGTTCAGTTTGGACAAATTTCAGTACAAAATATTTTTTCTAAAGAATTTTTTTTCTCTATAATTAAAGTTTTTTTTAGGAATAAAACCTGATTTCTTGGCTGCATTCTACACTGGTGGTTACTGGCTGAGGGAATGATCATTTTCTGCATTGTTATGGCCTAAAAAATGTCCTACCATGTGCTTTTGGGAGAAATGGAAGCTTATAGCAACCAGCCCAGCATTGTGTAAACTGCATGCCTAAGTTCTTACATAATCTCAAATAGACTCGCTTATGTCTTTCCTGACACTGTATGACATATTATTATCTAAAAAAATGAACACAGTGTCTCGACTGATGGGCTCCATTCAGGGAAAAGGGGAAATTGTATAGATTTGTTTTGTTATTCAGGAGCCAGTTTAGGGGGGAGGTTATCCTGGCTGAACAGCCACAAGTCACACCGGTGTGTGTTTGTTTGTTTGTTTTCTCTAATTTGAGGTAGTGTTCTTTTTTTGTGCCCCCCCCCCTTAGTTTTCAGACAGAGAAAGAGAGAGACTCTTCCTCTCTTTCTGACTGAAAGGCTGCCGTTGCTCCCCCTGAGGGAAACGGGATAATGAGGATCCGTATGCCTCCGTTCTGTCTCATTTCAATTGGAAATGCAGCACACACTCACAGTCTCTCTCTCTCTCTCTCTCTCACACACACACAGACACACACACACACACACACACTCATCCCTGCACTTTGGGTCGGTGATGGTGGTATTATCGGCCCTCGTTTCTTGTCTGACAGTCCATCATATTCACATATACACACGGCTGCTCGACAACCCTCACTGCTGTCTCTCTGCCTAAACAGGCTGGCCACTGGCCTGCTTTCACACACACACACACACACACACACTGTGGGCTTTGAGAGGAAAACTAGCCGCAGCTTCCTTTGGCATGGCCTGGCTCTTCTGCTCATCTATTCTTTCTGCTCCTCGTTCATCAGTGCTGGTGAGCTTCTGTACAGTCAGCCTGCACTTCTGCATCCTTTGCTTCAAACAGACTGACATTAAAAAGCAAAGCCTTTCAGTCCTGAGCAGGAAAACTCCTGTTTATACTGGATTTATTTATAGCTTTACTCCATCCAAAATGATGTATTAATAATACCTTCACTTGTACAGCATTTAATAGTTTGTTACAGTCCAAATGTTCAAATATATACTATATATACACACACACACACACACACACACACTATATAACAAAAGGGAGTATGTAATTAAATATCATTGAGTAAATGCAGTAAATTGGAATATTTTAAAGGGCCCATATCATTGAGAAACTCAATTTTGTAAACGTTATTAAAGGGGACGAGCACAATATTATTACCATTATTAAAAGCTTTGTGTTTATAATTGAATAACAAAAAAAACGTTAAATGTTATATTTATTAAACATAAAGTGACACATTCAAGTGTTAAAGTTCATGAGAATCTGAAATATTTCATTTTACTATTCAAACAGTAACTAGTGATGATGATGATGATATTATTATTATTATTATTATTATTATTATTGTTGTTGTTGTTGTTATTATTATGGGCTTGAAATGTGTAAAATGTACCTTTTTGAATTAAATTCTGAACAAAGTCAAACTGTATTGTAATTTTTGAAGCAGCACTATTAGTTGAATGAGTCATTAATGAAATACACTGAGTACAGTGGAAGATCTTAAAGGGCTTATATCATGTAAAATTTAATAAAAAATATTCTTTTTTCACATCTAAATATTTATGTGGCAATTTCTAAGTAATCTTCTGCAATTTTATGATTTTTCCACTTTTTCTCCACGTTGTGTAATGTATAACTCTGTATGCTAATGTAAATATGCTAATTGATTAATGTGAAGTATGCTAATTGATTAATCAACATCAATTTCTTAAATATTTTTTTAAAAACGAAAACAAATGTGATGGTCAGTGCATTTATGTATCTTCCTCTGTGTTCTTCCAGTTTGTGCTCTTCTTTGTGGTTCTTAATTTTGAGGTGAAATATGTATGTATATAAAGGAAATACAGTATACACAGAAATGAACTGTAAAACCTTCAGTATCTTTGTGATGTCACAATCAACTGGTTTACTTATATCAGGCTTTTCCACCTACAGTATCTGTCCCCATCAGAACAGAGCAGCCAATCAGAAGAGCGGAAATGTAAATATCTGAGTCTTAAAGGGACAGTACCAGCTCTAATAAATGAAGTGAGGTTGATTTTGGATCATAAAGCAGCACAAATGAAAGAAAGTGAAGAGTACAGGCCCTTTAAAGCATCACTAAGCCACATAAAACCGTGAAGAGCGTAATGAGGATTAACAAGATTCGACACGACAGGCGGCTTTTTTAATTTTCTTCAATTGTTTGTTTAAGCAATTATCAGCCGGTCCAGCGGCGAACACTGGGGTCACCTGCTGTACGACGGGAAAGGTCAAAGGTCAGGTGACGCTGCAACACAACGAGCTGCCAGTTTAGCGGCAGCGGTCCCCGCCTATTAGCCTTAATATTGACAAATGCATAACAGTGGTGTCAAATCCTCCTTGGTGATGTGCTTCGCTCGCGCTCTCTGATGCCGGTCCCTCTAGAGCACGCTGCAGATAAACAGATTCTCTTCAAACAATTCCAATGACAGCCAAATAGCCTGCTTGTCGCTTATAAAAAACCCTCTAATGATGGGTGTCGAGGGAGCGGCCTGCCTCCTTGTAGCAGACGACTCCCTTGTGTACGCGGACGGGGTGGGCGGAGGGGAGGAGAAAAATAATAACAATCCCTAAAATATTCCTCCGCTCAAAAAACGGCCCAGTACGCCGGAGCATCCCAACCAACAAACCTTTCCTGCTTCTGCAGCCTTTTCATCTCGCTTGCTCTCATGTCTCCCCCCACCGTCTTCCTTCTAACTCGGGCTCTTTCCCTTTGCTCGTTCCCATATGCAAAGTCAACATCCATTAGGATAACCATTAAAGCGCGGCTTTTCACAGAGCCCAATTTTTATCAGTGACAATTGGACATGATGGGTACACGCGCATCAGAACAGAGGCCCTTCCTCTCGGATCTGTAGCAGAACAGGCTCGGTCTCGGGTGTGTTCAGGCCTACGCTCGCTCCTCGCGCCTCGTTTTCGTAATTAGAGCTGAAACCACAGCAACGCAACGTGTTATGTTCAGACTAGAAGACGCAGCATATTCCCCACGAAGAGAGCGTGAGCTGTTAAAGGCGAATTCATCATAGCTGTGTTGTTTTTTTTGTGGACGGGTTCTTGTTTTCACTAATGCAATGCCGTGTTAAACACGCCGCCACACCAGCAGCACCCTTTCACCAATTAGCAGGGAGAGGAAATGTGAGAGGGTGTTTTAAGCTAACTCTCAGCATTTTATTAGCCTACCAAGACCACGTCATCTGATTCCCAGCAGCTAATAAAGGGCCTGATGATGCCTGAGTGGATGCTGGGAAGAAAATGCAGAGTTTACCAAAAGAGCTAGTCCTTAAAAATACTGAATTGCGAGGGCGAATCGGACATGATTGGCACTCTGGCTTTGAATCAGTTCTCAGAAAAGACAAAAACATTATTTTCTGCCCCTGGTGGGGTTGGAATCCTCCCATATGAGTTAGAAGAGGTGGCTGGAGGGGGACGTCTGGTCCTCTTTGATTGGGTTGCTACGTTGTTTTTACATATAATCTCCTGCTTTTCAACACACAATCAACAACCTTTTCTCATTAAAACATATTCTTGGCTGAGCCGTGAGCCATGAATGCACCACTGTCCATCAGATGGGAATCTCCATCCTCTTGTGGCTTCTTTATGGAGCCAAACAGGTGATAGTCCAGGATCAGGACTAGAGAGCCAAGTTTTTGGTGAGTCAGCAGTCTGGGCAGTGATGTGCAGACGTGTATCGTTATGCAACAACACAACAGCCTTGGAAAAATTGGCTTGCAGATGTCTGGGCTCTTCTGTGAGTTGATTCGGTATCATTTCACACATTTTTCGAAACCCATCTCTGTGCTGGAGTATTGCAGAAACTGTACACTCCGTACAGTACACACACAGTACAGTACACACACAGTACAGTACACACACAGTACAGTACAGTACAGTATGTATAGGTCCTGTATGATTGTATGTTTATTGTATGATGTCATTGCCTTATTTGTGTATCATCACATACTATTGTATAAGTGTAATATAGTTCAGTACAGTACAGTACAGTATACTATAGAATAGTATTGTATAGTATATTATTATATAACGATATAGTATAATACACAACAGTACAGTAGAGTGTAGTATAGTCTTGCATAGTATAGTATAGTATTACTGTGTAATATAGTACAGTACAGTATAATATGTGGATTTGGAAGCAGCCAATGTGTTATGGTCATTGTTAGACAATGGAAGATGGTAAAATCTCTCTCTCTACATATATATATATATATATATATATAATCACTCTCTAGAAAGTGTGTCAGTGATATAGTAGTGATGTACAATAATTGGCAGCATCTTATGATGCCTCAGAATGAAAGCAGAGATTTAATTTATTTAAATATCAAAAACAAATGAGTTTTAGTGCAGAATGAGAAATGCTTTGCTAATTTAGCTTCAGCTTTATCACATGTATTCATTTACTTATTTCATTTAAATCTAGATTTTTTTCTTTCATTCAGGTTTATTTTGGTAAGCAGCACCCAAACTTCTGATAAGTCAGAGGTCAAATATTTCAGTGTCAGGCCTGGACCAGGTCAACCAGCCATAGTTTTGTTATCGAGTGCTCTGGTCAGCAGTTCAGAAGTGAACACGCTGTCCTGAGTGTGATGTCTGTAGTCACTGGTTTTGCTGGCTGACAGTAGTGATGGGACAGTTGGTGGGCACTGTATCCGCTCACTGTGCATAACTGTGTTCAGAGGGTCAGTGAAAAAACAGCACATTTTACATGTATTAATTGGATTTGTGGCCAATAAGAAAGCAGGAGAGGTGTGTGTCCTCATGACGAGATGCGCTAACGGCTCTTGATTAGCTCCGTTTATCTCTAATTAATTACTTTTACCTAATTAGACGCCCCGTTTCGACGAGACATGGAGTCAAGTAGGCCTGATTATTAGCCTGCTCATTGGGCCTTTTACAAAAGGCTGAAATTAATGGAAGGCGTGGAGAGAATCCGCCGTTTTAATTGCACAGGTGTTGCCTTATGGCGACGCTTCATCATCCCGCAGATTATTAGTGAGCTTTTTCTACAGGGGGACTCTCTGAGAAATTCACCTTGGCAACGCCTCATTAGTTTGGCTTGTTATTGTATTATTTATTACGTTTGGCCTTCCCCCCATTACACGGATTGATTCATGAGCCCCCCTCTCTTTATCTCTCTCTCTCTCTCTCGCTCTTGCTCTCTGTCTCTCTCTCTCTGTACATCTCTCTCTCTCTCTCCCTCACTCTGTACATCTCTCTCACTCTGTGTCTCTGTCTCTGTGTCTCTGTCTCTCTCTCTCTCTCACTCTATCTCTATCTCTCTCTCTCTCTATCTCTCTCTCTCTCTGCCTCTCTCTCTCTCTCTCACTCTGTGTCTCTGTCTCTATCTCTCTCTCTCTCTTTATCTCTCTCTCGCTATCTCTCTCTCTCTCTCTCTCTCTGTGTCTCTGTCTCTATCTCTATCTCTCTCTCTCTCACTCTCTCTCTATCTCTCTCTCACTCTGTACATCTCTCTCTCTCTCTCTCTTTCTCTCTCTCTCTCTGTCTCTCCCGTAAATTGCGTCCGAGGACGAAATAATATGTCTCAATATTTTCCCAGTCAAAGAATTAGATAGACTCTTTTGTGTTGTGCTCACGACGCCGGTCTGATTTTCGGGCGTCACCTGAGATTAAGTGGAGGTTAATTTGTACTTGTCCAAAATGTGTCTCGTGTCGACGTTAGTGGTAGTCGGTGGCCTGGTCTAAAATGAAATAGTGGGGGGGTCGGACTTGCAGTCTCTCTCTCTCTCTCTCTCTGCCTCTGTGTCTCTGTCTCTCTCTCTCTGCTTCTGTGTCTCTGTCTCTCTCTCTCTCTTTCTCTCTCTCTCTCTCTCTTTCCCGTAAATTGCGTCCGAGGACGAAATAATATGTCTCAATATTTTCCCAGTCAAAGAATTAGATAGACTCTTTTGTGTTGTGCTCACGACGCCGGTCTGATTTTCGGGCGTCACCTGAGATTAAGTGGAGGTTAATTTGTACTTGTCCAAAATGTGTCTCGTGTCGACGTTAGTGGTAGTCGGTGGCCTGGTCTAAAATGAAATAGTGGGGGGGTCGGACTTGCAGTCTCTCTCTCTCTCTCTCTCTGCCTCTGTGTCTCTGTCTCTCTCTCTCTGCTTCTGTGTCTCTGTCTCTCTCTCTCTCTTTCTCTCTCTCTCTCTCTCTTGTCTCTCTCTCTCTCTCTCTCTCTCTCTCTCTCTCTCTCTCTCTCTCTCTCTTTCTCT
>BRDA01071444.1:11135-21244 GCA_036984385.1 Crenuchus spilurus | reverse complement strand
TCTTCCCTTTTCTCCCCCTTTCTGTATCCCATCTCTCTCTCTCTCTCTCCCTCCCTTTCTCTCCCTCTCTCTCTCCCTCCCTCTCTCCCTCCCTGTCCCTCCCTCCCCCACTCTTATCACTCATCCGAACATATTTATATATATATATATATATATATTTTTTTTTTTTCTTCAAAAATTTAGTTTTTCTTCTGTGTTTTTTCACACTGATAGTTTTTGTGTAACATCATGGTGGTGGTTTGTGTGTGTTTTGTTTATGTTTTCATGATTATACTGCTGTCTCTGAAATGTCAGTACAGTCCTGAGAAGAGAGGGTAAGTTGCAATTTTCTGCCAAGTTGGGTTTATAAAGGAACAGTGCAGTAGATTCTGACACTTGTGCTCTACAGTGTAATGATAAAGTGAAACCACTTCAGTTATACACATTTAAAGCTGTGCACACATTAACAGCCTAGTCTTGTTATTGCTCAGTAAAACAGACAGACACACACGTTTGGGAGGGTGTTTCTCTAACCTACAGCAAAATATCCCCACATTCTGTCCACATAAAGAGATAAATACCAAACACACACCTCCATCTTCCACCATATAGCAGCTCACAGCAGCAATGTGTGTAAGTCCTGTAGAAGAGTGTGTGTTTTAAACAGTCTGCCTGGAAACACTTCACTCTTCCTTTTCCAGATGATTTAATTTTCTTTTTGTGGAAAGAGTGTCTTCACTTCTTTCTTTCTTCCCTTCACTTCTCTTCTCTTCTTTCCTCTTTACTGTTTCTTTTCTTTCCTCTTTTCTTTTGCCTAATTTCACTTTACAGTTGATAAAGAGTTCTCTTAAATTCAGTAAAAGATGCTTTTGTGTCCTGGTGTATGTACACGTTTTGCAGATGTGAATATAATCAGTGAAATTACATTACATAGTTAATGACAATAACCACTACAGTAACAAACAAACAGAAAATCTTTGCTTTGTTCTTCTCTGCTGTAGTCTTGAACGTCACACGTCGTCTTCAGGGTTTGAACATTGCTTTTTCAGAATGCTCCTCCAGTGTTGTATTGCAGTTAATACTCGCTGAATACTGCAGTTGATAAAGATGTCTATTGTAGCCTGAACCTCTTTGATCCTCAATCCAAGAGAAAGATCTTTTCAGCCACTCTTACTTTAGCTAGAACTTGGAGCTTGTGTCTAGTCTTTTGGGTTTTTATTCTTTGCTTTTTTTGTTTGGAGCAGGCAGGTGAAGGGGACTGAACAAAGTAAGGAAGCCAAAACAAACGAAAGAAGCCACTGTGCTGTTGAGAAGCTCTGTTCAGATGCTTTAAATGGATTCAGTGATGCAGGTAGAAGGTGTAATGTGGAAGTGGGGAAAGGTTTCTTTTTTGGAAGAAGAGAG
The DNA here is from genome assembly GCA_036984385.1 of Crenuchus spilurus. Classification (NCBI taxonomy): domain Eukaryota; kingdom Metazoa; phylum Chordata; class Actinopteri; order Characiformes; family Crenuchidae; genus Crenuchus; species Crenuchus spilurus. Next base: position 19,861 of record BRDA01071444.1, on the reverse strand, counting down.
GCAGGAAGGTGACAGAAGGGTAGAATGAGGAGTGGGTAGACTCAGGTTGTATGTGTGTGTGTAGTAGGCCTGGGGTGCAGGCCATGTGTTCTTTTGTGTGTGCGTGTGTGTGTGTGTGTGTGTGTGTGGAGCTGAAACAGGGATAACTCATTTCTGCAATAACCCTCAGCCTTGCGGACTGACGTTGGGAATAAATTGCTCTCTTAGCGATGCTAATATCCTGTGCTGTGAATGAAGTAATTACACTGGTCCTGGCCCACTGAAAGAGGCGTAATTATCACCATTCTGCAGCCATGGCTACACAGAAAGAGAGGTGCCTGTTTAAATTTTAATGCCCAGCACCATTACCCCATACACACACCTCCCTTTTCCACCAAACTCTGACAGGCTCCCTGCTTTTTGTGCCTGAGTGTGTGTGTGTGTGTGTGTGCTGAAGTGATGACCCCCCCATTCATTATTCAAAGTGTCTGTCTGTCTGAACCTGATTTAACAGCTTCAGTGTCGAGCCAGCCAGAGTAAACATTATTCTCTTAGATTCATCCTCTCTGCGTGTGCATACTGAATCAGGCAAACTTTTGTCCTTTGTTTATGTGTGTGTGTGTGTGTGTGTGTGTGTTGTGCTTGTTTTAGGGTTGTTACAGTGTCACTTTTTTGTTTGTTTATTCGCTGTGTGTGATCAGACTGTTACCTCTCCAGTGCTTTTATTCAAAACAGTGGTTACAAATGCTTCACATGTATTACCATCTTTGAGTCATAGTTCATCATAACAGCAGTTTTCATCCTGTTTGAGCAACTCTATTTTGACTCATTCTTTCAGTCTTCATAGTTAGTTACATAAAATATATCACACATAGTAGCGACTGCAGGGGAAACGGGTAAAAGGTAAAGTCAGTACACTAAAGTCAGTGCGGTTACCAGACTTGTACATTGCAAATATGGACCAGTCAGCCACAATATTACCACCACTCACAGGTGAAATCAGTAGTATTGATTGTCTCATAACAATAACACGTTATGGAATATGACTGTAAGCAAACACTTGATTCTCAAAGTTAAATACTTAGGACCAGACCACTGGGTCAGAAGTGGCAAGGCTTGTGTGCTCCTGGTCAGCAAATGTAACTACATGGCAACGGTGACCTCAGAATATGGCAGCTCCACCTGACAATTTACAGGACATCAGCAGCTCTTCTGTGGCTGATCCACACATACCAGCACAACACACACCACCACCACATCAGTGTCAATGCAGATAATACCCAGATAACACCTGCTCTGTGGTGGGCCTGTGGGGGTACTGAACACTGGAAAAACAGAGTGAAATGAACTTCATGTATTTATAGTAACAGATGGATGACTGTCTGTAATTGTAGAACTACAAGTGGACCTGTAAGCTCAGTGGAGCTGATATAATGACAAGTATGGGAGGTTATAATGTTATGGCTGATTGGTGTGTTTGTATATACATCTATAAGACAGGGGGATATCCTTGGACTTGATTAGATAAATTTTTTTGCCAATGTGATTTGCACACAAGAGAAAAGAGAACCTATCCGTGTAGTGAAACACACACACTAGTAATCACACTAGGCTGTGAATGTGTGCCTGAAGCAGTGGGCAGCCCTATCCACGGTTCATGGCTGGGGGTTAGGTGCTTTGCTCAAGGACACTTCAGTCATGACCTGCCCAGGGATTGAACCAGCGACCAGATCCTTAACCACCAGGTCACGGCTGCCCCAAAGTTGGACAGTTTGCATAAAAGTTATTCTCAATAATATATCATTAAACTTGCTGTGTTTTCTCTACAGCCGGCAGCATATTAACAAAATTCAGCAAAAACAGTTATACAACTGTAAGATTTTCCTAGAAAAAATGAAACATATCCTGAAATCCTTAAAAATCCTTGTCAAGTGTCTACTTTTTCAAATATATATATATATTTATATATAGCTTGAATCAAAATGTATTAGATATTTGTGAAAGGAACTTAAATAAACAGAGACATGTCTTTGAGAGCGATTCAGACAGCTGCACTTTAATTTCCTGCCAATTGATGTGATCTGTCTTTCGTATGATGATGACATGGTAATTTCGGACATAGGGTTGGATTACCGGCCGTGGAATGTGAACCAAACAAAGAGCTCTCACTTGGGTGTTTTACACCTATCTCATGAGTATTCAGTGTAGGGTTATTGGCTGAAAACCAGTCTTTTAAGCTTTAGAAGCTTAAAAATAAAACCACATTTTTAAGCTTTAGAAATAAAACCACAAACAATTTCTAAAAACTGTAATGAAAAAAATTTCTAAAAATTGTAGTTGTGTAGCCAACACCTCTGTTTGTTCAGTTCTGAGCTCAAAAGTCTTGACTAAAATGTTTAGAGTGTTTTTTTCACAATATATCAGCACATCTGAAAATAGGTTTTTGGAAAGTAAGTTTAGAGCAGATTTAATGTAAATATAGATTTATGACACTCTTACTGTTTTTACACTGTTGTTGCTGAGTTTGTGCTGAACAAAAGCCTGTGTAACACTTTGGGGAAAAATCAATTTAGATGGGTGCAATTTGTAAAAAAGTTGATTCATGAAAGACTACATCATAGTGTCTGAAATACCCTCAGACTCTAGAGGGTTAATTCCTAGAGAGCAAATACAGTGACCAACACATATCTCACAAATATAAAAAACTGCCAAAAATGTTAAATTTCGAATAAATGACGGATAAAATAATGGCAGGTGTAAAATCACCTTAAATCACCTAATTTTATCACCTGTAGAGCACTGGAAAAGACAAATAGGGGTTATGTAATATATATATATATATATATATATATATAGTGATTCTGTGTTAATTTATCTCTATATGATCTTCAATTGACAGTGAAAAAAATTAACACACGACACCAGAGTCCCCCCTCTTCCTCCATTGTCATACTAGGAAGCAGTTTGTCCTTTCTTTGCCCTGTCAGATGCTCACGTTGACTTTTTAAAGTGTGTGCCACAGAGTGTTTTTGTGTGTGTGTGTGCCCCATGCTCACTGGCTGTGCTGGGAGGGAAATCGGCGTGTATTGGCACTGGAGGGGGCTGATATTGTGTACAGACGCATATAAAGAGCTGGAGGCCACTGGGCCCGGCCCCACTGTTTTGGACTATGATTAATGTGATCTATCTATGGCCAGATGGTGGAGAACAAGGTCCATCAATCAAAGTGAAAAGACTATTGAGCAATCCTCACAATGCTTGGTTTAAGGCAGAGGGCCTGCTCCAGTCCCCAAACCCAGCCGCGGCCAGACGCCCAGCGGCTGCTCGGTTGAGCAGGCCTTTGGTAGGCTGGACACGCAGCCTCACTGGGTTTGGCAGCGTGCAGTCTGGGGATAAGCCTGGCCTGGGCTTTGTACTTCTGAGACACCCACAATAAAGGGAATAAAGGCAGGGCGTGTGTGTGTGCAGGGTTAAGGCTCTGCCTGTACTTGTTTATCACAGCTAGAGAGCAGGCTAGGAGTTATCTGTTAGTAGAAGTTGACAAAATTCTAGCACTGCATGTAAAAAAACAGGGCTGAATCAGTCATGTCACATGGTTAAATATGACCTTCATTAGAGAAATAAAAATGTTTTTCTCCTTACGTCAACTTTTATTAGTTATATAGGAATATACAGTCGCCCTCTACATTATCAGAGATCTCTACTTCCTCTGATTGGCCACTTTACAAGACCCACCTTCCTTTATAGGTCTATTGTATAGATGTACAGTTGGTAAGTTTCTAAGACCAATGCTGACCAGATTTCTTTTTTGTGTTGGTTGATTCAAAACATGGCAGTCACATTAATATGGTGATATGAGTCAGTGGGCTAAGACGCTGACACTATAACCAGAGGATTGCGAGTTCAATTCCCGGTCATGCTGTTTGCCATCAACAGCCGGGGCCCAAGAGAGCAAAAATTGGCTGTGCTCTCTCTGGGCGGGTAGATGGCGCTCTCTCTCCCCCCATCACTCAAACATTGCAATGTCCACTGGCTCAGGCGTATATTGATTGGTCCATTTGAAACTAGAGACCCTGCACTTTCCTCTGAGCGCGTTGGTTCCCCAGTGACGGTGTATCAAGCAGTAGTTTGAAAAGAGGAGGTGGCTGTATCACACGCAACGGAGGAGGCGTGTGCTTATCTTCACCCTCCTAGAGTCAGGGACAGTGCAAAGTGATGGGGAGAGCCCCCTAGCATCCCAGCTGCTTCATACTTGGCTATGATGAGAATCAGCACCTACAAATTGGAGACCACGGTATTCAGCCAAGAAATAAAGGTGGAGTGCCCTCTCCAGGTTGGGAAGGTGTCCTTGCCTCAAGTGGAGGAGTTTAAGTATCTTGGGGTCGTACTCATGAGTGAGGGTAAGAAGAAGCGGGCGATTGACAGTAGGATTGGTGTACTTGGGCTGATTTGGTGAATAAAGAGCTGAGCCAGAAGGCAAAGCTCTCTTTTAAACAGTCATTCTACGTTCTAACCCTCACCTGGTTCTGAGCTTTCAGTAGTGGCCAAAAAATGAGGTCATTCTTTCATCAAGCAGCTGAAATGAGCTTTCTGTATAGGGTGTCTGGACTCTCTCTTAGAGAGGGTGTAGAGTTTGGACATCCAGGAAATACTAAGAGTAGAGCTGCTGCTCCTCCATGTCAAGAGGAGCCATTTGAGGTGGTTCGAGCACCTGGTTAGGATGCCTCCTGGACGCCACATTGGTGAGGTGTTCTAGGCCATTCCAACTAATAGTAGACCTAGGGGAAGACCTGGAACACACTGGAGAGATTATATCTCTTAGCTGGCCCAGGAATGCCTTGGAATCCTCCCATATGAACTAGAGGAGGTGGCTGGGTATCTGGTGTAGGGTTGCTGCCCCCACGACAATATGGATAAGCAGAAAATGATGGATGGGTGGATATTTTAAGGGTATAAGAATTTCGTCAATGCAATTGGAAACTGGAATGTTGTGCCTTGTGATGATGTATTGATCATTAATGAGTAGTTGTGAGGAATGAATGGCAGACAATGCTACATGTTTAAAATGCGGACCATGTTTCCTAAAACTGCCGTAATGACGCGTCTTATTTCTGTTTGCTTTTATAAGTATTCTTTGTGTTTTTTAGACATTTCTTATCTTCTTAATATCACCCCGATGGTTTATAGTGTTACTTTGCTTATAATGTCAGCATATATATATATATATTTAGCATTGTTGAATGTCGCTGTGGATAAGAATGCCTGAGAAATGCTGTAAATATAAATATTGATTTGTAGCTCCTGCATCATGGCCCATGTCATATAGCCATATTCCAAATGACAGCTGCATATAAACATGGTGTCTCACAAGAGAGGAATCACCCATGTAAAATGAAAAACGGTTTTGCAGATGGTGATCCAGTTTTAGACGCAAGCTGTAGTGGAATTGAAATCCTGACAGGCCACATCCCTTACATGGTGGCCATCTTAAATGCCACCATCTTAGATTCATTGGATTTAACTTTGTAGTTTTAGAAATGGAAAGGAAGGGGTGTGACACATCAGACTGGTAGAGAATTTTACTAGAATAACAGTGGTGTACTTCATGCCAATGTATCTTTATTCATTCACAGTGATAATGAATATTTTGTTTCTGTATAGGCAACGTGACCCTTTCAGTCACCCCAAACACACACACACACACACACACACACACACACACACACACACACACACACACACACACTTATGTTCATTCTCAGTTGGGACTTGCTAATCAGTAATTGCTTTACTGTAGTCCCTCTTTGAGGACAGCTCACAGCTTGATTAGTCTTAGATATCTGAAGATGTAAATGAATGGAACCTCATTACTGTTATAATTTGGTCCTGTTTTGTCTTTTTGATTTAGACCTCTGGAGTTGGTGCTCCCGGCGTGAGATATACCCAAAGTTCCACAAAAAAATTATATAACTCTGAGATTTAATCCTAGAAACAAAACTAAATATATATATATATATATATATATATATATATATATATATATATATATATATATATATATATATATATATATATATGTATGTATTTTTTTCCTGCCCACTCACACGATCTGCCATTCATATGACAACAACATGGTAATTTCGAACATACCAATGGAGCATTAGTGGCCCAGGAAAGTGTGAAACTGCCCATATGGTCTCTTTAAACAAAGAGCGCTCCCATGAACAAAGACCTCACACCCATCTCATGAATATTCATTGTAGGAATGATTGACTCAGTAAAACAGTGTCACCTCACATTGGTTAAGCTTTAGAAATAAAACCACATACAATTTCTAAAACTGTGATGAACAGTGTGTAGCAAACATCTGTTTATTCAGTTCTGAGCTCAAAAGTGTTGGCTAGAAATGTTTAGAGTGTTTTTTTCACAATATATCAGCACATCTGAAAATAGGCTTTTCGGAAGTTTAGAGCAGATTTAATCAGAATATACATATACATGTTCTGACACTGTTCTTGCTGAGTTTGTGCTGAACAAAAGCCTGTGTAACACTTTGGGAAAAATTAATTTTAGATGGGTGTAATTTATAATAAGTCAAGCCATGTCGACTACATCAGAGTAGACCAGTTAGCAAAACTATTGCAATTATCATAACTGTTTTCATCATTATTACTGTTAGCATTTTGAACTGATTTGTACTGGAACATACACGAGACATGGTACAGTTTAATTTAAGCCTAGTTTTAAAAACTGACAGCAGACATCCCACTGGATTAACAGTCTGGAAATGTGCTACTACTCAGATTTCTGTCTGTGAGACAGTTACAACATTACAGGATTGACTCATCATTAGGTTCAATTAACACCTCCACAGGTACTAATAACACACTTATTGCTATAATGCTATTCTCATTCAGATTAGACTGACCTTTAGTATTTATGGACTTGTTTATTAATGCAATTCCTTGAAACATTGCTCCACAATGGATTTTATTCAAAGGAACTGCTTGACTCTGTGTGTCTTGCCTGCTCAGATGTCATATTATTCTTAGATTGTATCTAATTTGGCAAGGAAAACCCGGGGGTGCATCTTTATCAGTGAAATGATTTCTCTGTTGCCATAATTACCTCCTGTTTGCAGGGTTTGTCTCTGAAATTATGTATTTATTCATCAGAAATTGGGAAAACAACAGCCGTGATGTTTTTTTGGTCTGCCAGTACTCTCCCATTAAGCAAATCATATCTTTCCTAAACAAATTCAATAAATTGACACAATTCATTTGTGTGAGGTTTAATTACTTTCATTTGAAAATGAATTTTATTTAATTTTTTAGCACCATTCTCTATCCTGCTCATCATTTCAAAAGACTAGCTTTTGTATCTTACATTCTTGAAATTTGTGCAGATTAAATCTGTTATCTATCCAGCTGAAGAGGAGGAGACTGAGTTGAATCTTTATCAGAGAGGTCTATTGGTCAGGAGACCCCCAATGACAGGTCTGAGTAGTCATGGTTAGGTACAATTGCATCTGTCTGTCCTCATACCAGCCTGCTTATATCTTCTGCTTTGATTTTGAGCATAGGAGAGAGGAGCAAGTTCAAGTCAAGTGAGGTTTATTGTCATTTCAGCTGCATACAAGTACACAGTGAAATGAAACAACATTCTTATGCTGCAACACAGCAGAAGTGCAAACATAACAATACAGTAAATACAAAGAGCATACATACCACACAGTATGAAGGACAGGACCAAAAAGGTAGTCCTGACCAGTACTGTACAGCATATAGTGATAAGACGAGTTATGAGATCACGTCACTGAAGTGCAAAGAAGAATTTAAGGGACAACGTCAGAAATAAGTTGCGACAGGATAAACAGGCAGAGGGGTTCTTGTTTTATTCAGAAGGGATTCAATCTTCAATAATGATAAGCAGACTTTTCATTATCCAGTTTATTCTACAGCTATTTGCCAAAACAATAAAATAAACTTCATACCTTTCATTTTAATTATTTTATTGCCATTTTGCTGAGAAAATACAATACCAGTCAAATTTTTTGACTCCAGTTTTTGCAGTTTTGTATGTAAAATGATTGAGTTTAATGTCTCATTGCAATCTGATATGAAAGCATAGGAGTTAAATAAGAACTCATGGAATGAGTTTATAGACAGATGAATCTAAACTTTGGACACAAAGTAGCAGCTTTGTCAGATATAACAGCTGAACACACTCGTGACATTCTTTCTACAATAGACATCAAATATCAGACAGTTCTTCACAAATCTGTTGCAGATGTTCACATAAATGTTGACACTTGTAGGATTGCTTTGCTTTTCACTTCATCCCAAATCAGCTGGATGGGGTTTAAGTCTGGAGACTGTGCTGCCCTCCATGTTTTCAAGTTCATTGTTTTCAGCAGTCATTATCAATAAATACGTTATTTAATAAATAAGTCATTATCATGAAACATCAAGAGACAAAGACAGAGAAACAGAATGAAACCAAGCCAGAGAAACAAATCCAGAGAGACAATGCAAAACAAAGCCAGAGAAACAAATCCAGAGAGACAATGCAAAACAAAGCCAGAGAAACAACGAGAAACAAAGCCTGAGAAACAAAGCCAGAGAAACAATGCAAAACAAAGCCAGAGACACAACGCAAAACAAATCCAGAGAGACAACGCAAAACAAAGCCAGAGAAACAACAAGAAACAAAGCCAGAGAAACAATGAGACCTAAACAAAACGCAAC
>BRDA01071444.1:0-11125 GCA_036984385.1 Crenuchus spilurus | reverse complement strand
CAAATCAAAGCCAGAGAAACAACGAGAATCAAAGCCAGAGAAACAACGAGAATCAAAGCCAGAGAAACAACGAGAATCAAAACCAGAGAAACAACAAGAATCAAAGCCAGAAAAACAAAGCCAGAGAAACAATGAGAAACGAAGCCAGAGAAACAGCCAGAGAAACGAGAAACAAAGCCAGATAAACCGTGAGAAACAAAGCCAGAGAAACAATGAGAAACGAAGCCAGAGAAACAACACAAAACAAAGCCAGAGAAACAACGCAAATCAAAGCCAGAGAAACAATGAGAGACAAAGCCAGAGACACAATGAGAAACAAAGCCAGAGAAACAATGAGAAACAAAGCCAGAGACACAATGAGAAACAAAGCCTGAGAAACAAAGCCAGAGACACAATGAGAAACAAAGCCAGAGAAACAACAAAAGGCAAAGCCAGAGAGATGAGAAACAAAGCCAGAGAAACAAACCCAGAGAAACAACAAGAAACAAAGCCAGAGAAACAGTGAGAAGTAAAGCCAGAATGAACGATGAACGTGTGGGTAAGTGACAAATGATGTGGATGGATGTTAGAGCTGAGTCACGTGGGTACACCCATGAAAACTGGGCAGATGAATGATAACTGGGACAGAATTTACCCCCAAAAAGTAAACAATAACCGAATTGCACCAGGGCAAATGTTCTACTGTATATTAATATTAGCCAAATAATAACAATACTGATCTTCATAATTATAAGATCTATTTAAATTGCATATATCAGAATGGTAAGGACATGGATCAGTTTTTCTTTATGTCTGTCTCTCTCTCTCTCTCTCTCTCTCTCTCTCTCTCTCTCTCTCTCTCTCTCTCTCTCTCTCTCTCTCTCTCTCTCTCAACCAAAGCTTGTTAGTTGCAGAAGATTCTCGCCCTGAATGCTGTGAATTGGCTGACTGACATGCTCTGTGTACAGTGGTCTTGCTTATTCAGAGTCTATTACAGCACATAGACTCTCACTCACTGCTGCTGACCTCTCCCCTCAGCATGTGTAGTTGTTTGCAGGATAAACAGGCTGTTGATTAGTGAGTGAGTCGGCAGTTGGGCTGTTCAGCAGACAGAGCTGCATATATTACTGCTTTGTGTGGAAATGAAATTGAGGTGTGTGCGCGTGTTCCTCAATGGACCGGCAGGGCATCTTCCCCACTGTGTCCCATTCCGAGGTGAGTGCAGGTTACCATGGTGCTGCAGTGGCCAATCACAGCCTGTAGCCAGTGTGCTGGGGAAAAGAAAGAACCAGAGCTGGGGGGAAAAGGTGCCAAAAGCAGTTTTACAGTCATCAGGAGGTTTGCGAAAGAGAATAAGAGCGCGTGTCCTGGGACGGCAGAGCGTGTGGGCTTCGCCCATAAACAGCCCAGCGCGTGTGAGCTGCCATAATGAGTTGTGGCCTCAATGTTGTTTATCATGTTTATTGTGAGTTTTTTATTCGACAGAGACAGAACAGGATGAATTCTGGACCACAGCGGGAGTCCAGCCCCTTCATAAACTCAACCAAAAGGGTAGCTGTAAAATAAAAAAAATCAGGGAAAAAACGATTATTTATGATGATTATTGTTATTATTATTATTATTATTATTGCTTATAATGCAGGTCACCATGCTGACCTAAGCTGTTATGTGTGCTGTTATAAAGGCCATCGTGAGTTCTTAGAGTGAGTGGTGCAGCACCTCCAATATCTATCATCAGGGTGTTTTTATTTCAGATAGTCTGATGCATTTCTTTCTTTTTTTATATATTTTTTGCCAATTTTTTCCCCTTCCCAATGTGGTAGTAGCCAAGTAACAGCATAACTGGGATTCAAACTTGCGATCCTCTGGTCATAGTGTCAGTGCCTTAGCCCGCTGAGCCACTCGGGGCCAGTCTGATGTATTTCTAAATCTGAGTGCTGTGCCAGTAAGTGTGCAAGTTGTTGTGATCATAGCACAAATGTGCTCACCATCAATCACCTCCTTTGATATTCTATGTTTATTACACATAGTGACATTTTTCCAGCCTTGTTTTTGTATTAATGTTGATGTTAATGCTTAAACAGTAATTTATTCAAACTCCAGATGAAATATTTTTTAATAATTTGAGATTCTAGATTTCAGATTTTTAAGCAACTTTTTAACAATATTACATTTTTTTATGTCCACTAGTATACATATCTGTAAGTTCAGGTTCAGATTTTTTTATTTATGTAAAAGAAGCACAATATACTCTTCAAGTTGAGCTGGTGATAACAAATCTTACCTCCTGATAAACACAAATGTGCTTTTGAGTTTCTTTTGAATTTACAGAATTTTCTCACTTGTTTCAATGAGCTATTAAAGAGACATAATTAAGATAACGGCTCTTGTCAGACCTTTATGGAACTGTCCAGCAGTTTCCCTCCTGTTGTTACTGGACGAAGAGTCTTAAATGCTTTTTAAGTGACATTGGTCTGTTGGAGTTGGGTTATCATGTTATGAGCTGAGGTCTTTGGGTTTATAGGGTCCCTCAAACAGGGATAATTGCACTTGTCATACAGCCGAGGAGACGGTGGTGCTGCTTTTGTAATTATTGTGGAGGGATTGCTGGCAGTTCTTGACTGTTTTCTTCTTTTTTTTTTCAAAGAAATTGATGGGTAGTTCAGCTTCTCTTGTCTTGATTGGCCGCAGGTTGCCATAGCAATCAAGCTAAGAGAGTGGAAGAAAGACAGCAAGTGACACGGCGTTGATCTGGGGCGTGATAAATGGTGATTTTTTTTCTTCTTCTTCTTCATAAACCTATTTCATTTTACTTACCCGTCTCTTGCCTGGGCTGCTAAGCGGCTGTTTACTGCCAAGCTTGTGACATACATCTGCTCTGCCTTTCATTAGCCAAATTACACACTTCTTTTATCTCAACCTTCTATAGGAACATTTAAATGGCATGACATCTCAGAAGTGTTCACTCTGCAAAGGATGTTTGCTTTCCGATTTTCTTTGTGTTCTTTATCTTGCCTCATGCACATTGATTTATGTAGCATTTTGAGACTCGCTGCCCTTCTTTGACTGCTAAGACTTGTTTTGATTTTTCATTAAAGAAAATCAAGGCCAGTTAACATATAGGATGTTTTCAGATGCTGTGGTCCTTAGTGTAAGTGCATAGCTAAAACGATGTGAGCATGAATTTTTTTCTCAATAGCATGGCCTCTAAAAATCTTTTATCTGTGTTTTTTTTCTTTGTACAAATGTACACAAAGCTCTTGAGGTGTCGTCCTGTCATGAATTTGCTGAAAGGCAATAAAAGGCTCTTGTTGTTGTGGCCTAGAGCTCCTTGTAGAAGGTGTAATGTTTCTGTTTAGCACATATTCTTAGATAGATGCTGTGCTTTTGTTGTTACATTTCTGTACCTTGACTGATGTTGGACCAACATTTAATGGAAGTTTCATTAATTGCTGTAATGTTGACATTTTTATGCACATCCGTCCATTTAATCACAGAAGAATGAGATTTTTATTTTATGAAGTTTAAACTCTGAACTGGATTAGATCAGTATAGTTAACACTGTATTGAGATTTTCCATATGAAACTGTATGCCCAATTCTTAAGGTTTATATACAGCAAGTACATTAAATAAAGGCAAAATGTTGATTTTAAATAATCATAATAATAATAGGTTGAACTTATTATTACAGAAACCCAAGGACACTTTACAGTCAGGGACTGCAAACCAAAATAAAATGTAATAAAATGAAAGTATTCTGGAAAAAATTTTTTCAACTGAGATTTGAAACTTGATGGAGATGTGCAGGAGTGAATTGAAGAAGGTAAAGAGTTCCAGGGAGTAGGAGCCGCCACACTAAAGGACCTGCAACCAAGATAGGACAGTCTGAAGTGAGAAATATCACCAGGCCAGAGTCAAAAGACCATAACTGGTTCAGATAATGTGTTATGTGATTTGTATTTTGTCTCTATCTTAGAAAATAACATAATTAATCTCTGAATGTAAGGAATAGATGCTTGACCCATCAGTCCAGGATGTTTATCCCCCTGGTATCTGATTGTATTTCAGACAATCTGATGTAGTCTGACATGGCTTAACATTTTTACAAATTACACTTATCTAAAATATTTTTTTCCCTCAAAGTGTTACACAGGCTTTTGTTCAGCTCAAACTCAGCAACAACAGTATCAAAACAGTAGGAGTGTCATAAATCTATATTTTGATTAATCTGCCAAAAACTTTTGAGATGTGCTGATATATTTTGAAAAAACACACTCTAAACATTTCTTGTCAAGATGTTTGAGCTCTGAACTGAATAAACAGAAGTGTTGGCTGCACACTTGTCATTATAGTTTTTTAGAAATTGTATTTGGTTTTATTTCTATTTCTAAAGCTTGACACTGTGTTTTACTCATTCAGTGGTTCTTAGGTTGAATATTTATGAGATATGTGTGAGGTTAGAGGTCTTTTATTAATGTTCACCTTAGGTGAGTTGTCTTTGTCCACATTCACATTCCTCCGCTGCTCTTCCACTAATGGCATCTCCGGAATTACCATGTTTAACAATTGTGAGATTTTCCTCAGCTAATAATCCTACATTGAATATTCATGAGATAAGTGAGAGGCCTTTGTTTGGTTCACATTCCACACATTCCCCTGTTGATAATCCAACCATATGTCCAGCATTATCATGTCATTATCATATGAGTGACACATAGCATCATTTAGTGGGAAAATAATGCACAGCTGTCTGACTCGCCCTCACAAAAGTGTCTCTGCTTATTTAAACTCCTCTCACAAATATCTAAAGATATATTTAGAATCAAGCTATATATATATTTGAAAAGTAGACCTTTTAAGGTTTCCTGAATTTGTTTTGTTTTAAAGTCTCAAATAAAATAATATAAAATCTCGCAAAGTTAAGTAAGTGTTTTTGCGTAATTTTGCTAATATACCGGCGGTGGGAGTGTTGTCTCCAGAGAGTTATGAGGCTAACAATTGAGTCTATTAATGCTTATTCAGCAGTGTACATCATCTTGGTCTTATGCACTAGTATTTTTTGTTAATTTGTTTATAAGAACTCAGTATGACTCTTGAAAGAAAGGAATAATATAATGTAGAATATAGCATGAATCAAATGTTCAACTTTTCTTTCAACTTCTCAACCAGACAATTTTTAGGAGTTTGAGCATTTCCCTCTTTCTGGTTTGCATGTATTTGCAGATCCTACCTTCTATGAACCTAAGTCTGTCTCACCATAAACATAGACCAGTGATGGACCTGAAACTAGTCCACTTATAAAACACTAGCTTACACAGAGGCTTTTTTATAAATGTAGCCCACTCTGGTTCTGTGCTTCTTGCTTTTAAAGCAGTGGGCTTTTCTTTAAGAACAGCGCTTATGCCTGTTTGAATTGTATACATCTGCCCACAGCTGTCCTGGGACGAGGTCCAGGGAGCCACAGTGTTATGCGAGCGAAGATTAAGACACATTGTGTCAGGAACGTGGCAGAAATGCTCGCGATGTGATTAAATAGGATTTAGTTATATGTGTCTGATTAATTGTTGTACAAATCTTTTGGCACCAGTTCAGACAGATCAGCATTGCATCTTGCATTATGATGGCTCAATTACATCCAGAATTGTTCTCCTCCTCCACCATTCTAACCCGATTCTGGTTCTCTGATAAAAGTTTTGTGCCTGTGGTGGTGTCTCCCCCCCCCCCCAAATCTTTTTCCCCAATGATGGAAACTGTGGAAAATGATTGTTGGTGTAAAATGAGGCCTTATTTCTCTCTGTCTCTCTTATCCACATCTAATCACTGTGGGTCCGCACCAGCCAGTGAAATTACCTGTGCCAAATTGCAGCCATTTCTGTGACTACTTTGGCCTGCTTGCTTTGTTTCTCAGAGCTGCAGGGTTGGGGGCTGGGGATAAAGAGGTGGAGAGAGAGAGAGATTACACTGTGCTTGTCCCTCAGCTCCTGCATCGATCTGCTGCTTGCACGAGACTATGTTATTGTCAGCTTCAGTCTAACGCATGCTGATGCCCAGTGCAGCGGAAAACACACGCCCACACATCCAGATGTGCCCAAGGGAAAAGGATTGTATGTGTATGTGTGTAGCCCAGACCCTGGAGTCCGTTGTGATTGGAATGAACTTTATGTTGGTGTGTGAGTTGTGTAGAGGTTCAGCTCACAGCACGTATTGGAGCAAAATGTGGCACCACCTGGTCAATGCCACCACCATGCTTCACTTGGCAGAGAGCTTTTTTTTTATTATTTCTCAACATTTTTCCCTCCTGGTCAGACCAAGACCAGTCCCCCTGACAATCTACATAACCCATCAGTAATGCTGCAGTCAATAGAGTAGAGCATTTAGTTCATAATAGCCAAAATGTCATAGAAATGTTCTTTCTCAGTTTTATGAAGTGAAAGATTTGATAGGTATGATTAGGTATGTTAACACAGATCCCCAGTACAAACAGTCCATGTATGGAAAGTATGCTGTCAATCCATTAAGAATAAAAGAACTGAAAAATGTGTGAAACACTCTAAAAACAATCTCCTAAGCTAGAACATGTAGGTTTTGAAAACTGCTGTGCTTGATAGGATAACCTCATTTAGCTTAGTCACAATGTAAACAAATACTTTGTACTGAGCAGTTGCTGAATATGTTACAAATGGTTTCAATGAGCTTTTTTCAGTTCAGCATCTGTATTGCTCTGAAAGCTTCAGTCCTTATGGGGTTACTACTCACATTTAACTTGTGTTTCTTACCAGACAATGATGCACAGGCACAATAGAAGCTCAATCTACAAGGACCATGATGTGTAAAAGTGAATAAAGCTTCATTACTCCTCTCTTTATTAGAATCAGGGCAGGTTAGCAGTGTATGAGCCTAAGAAACTGACTGAAATGTAAGAACACTCTTACAGGGCAGCATCTGCCACCTCTGTGAGCAAGCTGCTTACAAAACACTCTTCACTGATGCTCCACAGAGTATTTTTTGATAATGATGACTAGTTGACCACTTTTCCAGAATGTTAAAAACTCACTTTGATGTAGTGGGGATATCTGGGTGCAGTTATTAGTGAAAGAAGTAAAGCTGATTTGTTTGTTTTGGTTTGTGAGGTGGGAGTCGATTTGGATGTAGCAGAGTAGCATTTGCATCCACTTATACAGAAGAACACAAAAGCATCCCACAAAGACAGGGATATGTGTATGTGTAGGATGTCTGCAGTAAGGACTTGTTGATTGCTTCCTCTCTTAAGTGTGAGTGCAGAGAGAGTGCTGCTGTGTGTAACAGTGCTCCAGTCTCAGTGCCCTTTACTAATGCACTGCTGGTTTGACGTTTTTATGTGGCCGCCATCCTCTGGCTCCACTAAGCTTGCCATAATGACATATATGTGCTGCTGTTACCCAGAGGCCTCTGCTGTGCACCATTGAGACAGCCTCTCATGCAGGCCCAGGTTTTGCTGAGCCATGGCCCTGAGTATGGTGGAACCTGGATATGGACCCAGAATGAATCTTTTCCTAAATGCTGGTATGTCTAATTTGACTAGTAGCATGTACAATTATGGAGCTCATCTGTCAACATGGACAGTTCATAATCTGTCTAAAACTACCACATTCATCATCCTTAGGTCTACTGAATAGCTGTAAAGTTACAAGCTGTAGCCCATCTGTTGTCATCCAGGATTTGTCAACTACACCCATTCATTACTGGTCAGTGCTTGACCACAGGACCAGCTTAAGTACAGCATGCAGTGTGCTGGCTCCTGTGATATGTCTGATTGCTGTACTGTCATTTCTGCTTCACCACAGACAGCTGTTATGTATTTTGCACTGACCCTCGATATCATGTATTAATGATAGGACCTTCCTAAGTGTAGTTTATTCTTGGCGAAACCTGCTTGTTAGTAAAGGACACCAGTTGCCGACCCGTTGCAGAAACATTGACTGTTTTGACAAATCTGTCTGGGTTTTGATGCCCTTAACCGCTTTTGACAGCAATAATTTATTTGTCTGTGCCTATTCAGGGAGCTAATTGATCTCTGTGAGTAATGAGACGATTTTCCAACAGAGTGACATAACCACGACTATGCCTTTTGCTGTCACACACATAATTACACAGCCTGCAAACCCAGCTGTGCGAATCAACTTTGCAGTGGAATAACATTAACTTGTTTAGCATGGCACAATTTATATGGAAATGTGCTCTAATGGTTTTGGGAGAAGAATCCACAGCATCAAAAACATTTGCAGCATTTACTCTCCATATTTTTTTTTTTTTTTATTTTTTATTTAAATGGATGTCCTAAATTTAAAACCATCAAACCTGATGGGAGGGAGAGCTGGAACTGTATAAGTAGCAGACAGCTTTTCATCTCACTTTAGTACAAAGCACACCTTCCATTTCACTCTCTATTAGCAGGAATGGTCTGCATTTGCCTTTAAGGAAAGCTACATTAATTTTTGTCCTGGCATGATTGTCAGTCCTGCCTAATACGACACTGAGGGATGACCTTACCTCATCTGGGACTTTAATTTGGGTTCTTCTCTGCTTACCAGTACCTGTGATGGGTCAGTTTTTCTTAATACCTTAACTGTAGTTATCATCTGCAGTAGCAACATGTTATAATTCTATGTGCATTAATTTTCATATCTCATTGACACAGAGATATTCACCCACAGTTACAAATTCTAAACATCCAGTTGATCCCCTGAGTGAGAGATTTTATGACTTGGCATTTTTTAACTTTTGTAATTTGTTTTAGCATTGAAACAAAGAACTAATTTGTAACTGTGGAAAGTAATTGGAATTTCATTACAATTAGTTGTGTTAATATGTAAATATATGCTTACAGTGTTATATAAAATTTTGGGCAGCCCTGTTAAAAAGTTTTTGTGATTTAAAAAATGTTTTACATCTTTGTGACCTAAAATTTGTAAAATTTCAATGAAAAACAGACTGAAAATGTATAGAGTGGGAAAAAATAATATAATAATGTGGTTGCATAAATATGGACATGCTTTTATAATTGAGGGAGTGGTTGTGTTCAGAATTAACTAATCACATTTAAACTCATGTTAAATAATTATTAAAACAAACCTGCCGTCATTTACTCATTCTTAGTCCACAAACAGCTTATATAGAAAGCATTAAAGGGATCTCAGGCATCAGTCAGGAGAAGGGGAAAAACATTCCCAAGAAATTAGATATGCCATGGCACACTGTGAAGATGGTCATCAAGAAATTGACAAAAGAAAACTGGTCCAGGAGGCCAAAAGGTTACAGCAATATTAAAGGAGCTCCAGGAACGTCTGGTGAGTACTGTTTGTGTAGTACATGTGACAACAGCCTCATATATTCTGGTGGCAAGACAGAAGCATTTCCTTATAAATAAAAACATCCAAGCTCGACTGTTTTATTAAAATCATGAGAGAAAACATGTGATCTGATGAGAACAAGTTTGTACATTTTTGGCCATAATTCCAAAAGGTATGTTTGGCACAAAGCCAACACTGCATCACCAAAACAACAGCAGACCCACAGTGAAGCATGGTGGAGGCAGCTTTATACTTTTGGTCTGTTTTTCTGCAGCTGAAACTGGAGCTTTAGTCAATGTGGAGAGAATTATGAAGAGTTCCAAGTATCAGTCAATTCTGGCACAAAACCTTCAAGCCTTTTGTGAGATGTAGAGGATTTTCACCTGCAAGCACAACAACTCAAAGCAAACCTCCACATTAACAAAAGAATGACTTCACCAGAAGAAGATCAGAGTTTTGGAGCCAGAGTTCAGACCTGAATCCAATAGAAAATCTGTGGGTTGACCTGAAGAGGAATGTAAACAGGAGATGCCCTCAGAATCTGACAGATTTGGAGCACTTTTGTGAGGAGTGGGCAAAGATTGCTAAGTTAAGATGTGCCATGCTGAAAGATTCCTACCCAAAAAGTCTGAATGCTGTCATAAATTTAAAAGACACTTCAAAATATTTGTTTAATTATTTATGCAACAGCATTATTTTAGTTCTTTATTTGTATTTTTCCAACTTAAAAGGTTTCTGTTTGTTTTTCAATTGAATTGTACAGATTGTAGGTGACATTAAAAAAAGTTCTGAAATTATTCATTTTGGTCTGATAGTTTGTCACAAAAACCTGGCATTTTAACAGTGGTGCCCTTACTTTTGCATTCCACTGTATATTAAAATGTTCCATGCTACACCAAACAATAATAAATATATTTGCAAGAGTAAAAACAGCATCATTGTCTACTGTAACATGATTGACAGTCAGAATAAGGATAGTACTCAGTTGAACTATGCAAAAATATATGGAGAGTGCAAGTATACTTTTATAGATCAAATTCAATGCTTGTTCATGGTTACGTCTCGTTTTCTCCATCTCCTGCACACACATGTCAGAACACAACCTTCTTTTGAAGAAAATGTAAATAAGAATCTGCGGTAGTCTACCTCCAGGCTTCAGCTGAGCCTGTTTATTCAGAAGCAGCAGGTTGCTGAGTTGCTTTGGCAGACTGTGAGCCATGAGGGCAGTCCGAGGAGAGCAGTAGAGCTTCCGGCCACGTTCTCCCATAGATCCATTTCACGTGAGGGAAAGCAGGAGGTCCAGTAGGAGAGCAGGAGCCTGGGAGGCGCTAATCTGGAGTCCAGCAGGGGAAAACCCGGCCTTTCATCCGGTCTCCTGCTCTCCCCATCTCAAACACTCAGAGGAGCCTCCACGCCTAAAGGAACGCTAAATCCTCCATGGCGAGATAAAAAGGTGTCTAGACAGAAGAATCCAAACCTTGGCTCTATTTGGCCTCTTTCTCAGCTCACTCTGACATAAAGTTTGCTTTCAACAGTTGACTCCCCAGCCACCAACTACCAACCCCCATCCCCAAAACTCTTGTTTGAGTAGAGTTCTTTCTCACACTGTTGGACTTTAGTGTCTTGGATAAGAGGGTGAAAATGTCGTATGTCCTGACAGGCTTGGAATGAGGGGTTTTTTTGAGAAATGCCTGGCTTTGACTTCAGATGACATAGAAGAAAATGTCCATCCATCCATCCATCCATTATCAACCGCTTTATCCGGGGCCGGGTCGCGGAGGTAGCAGTCTAAGCAGGGAAACCCAAACCTCCCTCT
>BRDA01071443.1:4855-20573 GCA_036984385.1 Crenuchus spilurus | reverse complement strand
TACAACAGGGTCACAGATCATTTTCTTGAAAAGGAATGGAGGGTAGAATTTACGTATAAATAAACCGACACATTTTAAGATGTAGCCCGAAATTGGGCTTCCCCTCCTTGAAAGACCAGCATCCGCCACTGATCACTAGATATATTACTAAGTTATGATTAGTTATATTTTTACTAGGTGAAATTCTAATTTGCTACTTCCAATAGGTACTGTTAATTAAGATCAACCAATTTGCCAATGTGATTTTCACACAATGGAATTTGACCTCCGCATTTATCCCATTTGTGCTGTGAAACACACACACACACACAAGACTGTGAGAATTTGCCCGAAGCGGTGGGCAGCCCTTATCCACCAGCACCCAGGGAGCAATTAGGGGGTTAGGTACCTTGCTCAAGGGCACTTCAGTCATGTCCTATTTGCGGATCAAACCGGCGACCTTCTGATCACAAAACCAGATCCTTACCACTAGGCCATGGCTGCCCCATAATGACATCAGCTCCAATTGCAAATATCTGCTATTAATTACTGACTATCTGAAATGTACATTGCATTTAAATAATTACTAGTCATTAAGATCATTTGAGATATCATGTCTTTTCTTCTCTAATCATGACTAGACAAAATTACATTTTCAGAAAATTATACAGTCTAAGATAATTATATATATATATATATATATATATATATATATATATATCAGATAATAGGAAAATCTTAATTATAGGAGCCATAATTGCTTCATGCAGAATGTTGGGTGGCTAAAATATAAAATAGAATAGAACAGCTGGCTCTAGTCTGGCACCAAGTCAGAAATGGTTGAATCTTAAAAATCTCCTGATTGTGGAGTATTTGGAGAATGAGTTTATTGCAACCTGTTGTCTAACTTCTGTCAAACATGAGCTGCAGCACTAAAATCATGTTAGAAACACCACACAGTGAAATAGACTAGCCTGACCAGGGTTGCCAGCTCTGCAGCCAATGTCTGACACCCGTCCTCCACAAGTTTCCTAAAACTATAGATTCAGTTTCTAGTGTGGGATTTCCAGTTTACACTATGAATTCCTGAACACCTCAATCCTACAATAGTTTATTATAAACCAGGTCCAGTTCTCCCAGATCTGAGAATTTTGAGGTGAGAAATGAGGCCAGAGCTGGACACTTTTTTCTATGTAAGCCGGGGGAAAAGTGTGATACAAGATAAACACACATATCAAAGAATCCAAAGCACATACACACACAACAAACTGTAGCTATGCTTTCGTCATTGTTTCATCTCCAGCTTGCCTCTTTTTCAGATGACATACTCAAATGTCTGAGACTCCTTCCTCTCATCACACTAGAGCTCCTCAAGCCCTTCACCTGACATTCATACAACAGATCAAGAAGAATTATTTTTTGCTGCTGAAGTGTAGAGATGATGGGTCCACTTATACTGGCTCAGATTCCTTTGTAAACTATGGCTTGGACATCCTTTTTATTTTTGGGTGACTGGATCAGTTTGCAATGTGGGAACTTTAATCAAGACATTATTGGACATTATTAGACTGTTTCAGTATTGTCACATAACACTTGATCCTAACATGTGGAGAATCCTTATATAACGTTAGCCAAAGTTCTGAAAATGTTGGTGAAATGTGTTGGTCTTACATGAAACAATGAGTGTTGAAGTTAAGCACAGAACTCAGTAGTAATTTCACCACTATCACCCGGCAACAGCAGCTGTGATGGCTCTCCACACTAGGCTGTCTCCATTCAGTGTTTAGAAGAGGGTGTAGGACTTCCATGTTCACCTTTTGTCTGACTCCTAAAAGAGCTGGACATATTCTGGATGGAAACAACACTGACCAAATTATAAAACATCAAATCTGGAGCGCCCGAAAATATGACACAAAATGAGTTTACAAAACATTAAGAAACTCTTATGGTGAGCTTTGTTCTTATCTTGACAAGAAAATTACTGCATTGCTTTAATTTATTTTGTGTTACTTAACTAATTATTTTTGCTATTATTGTTGTCATTTGAGGCTTAATCATATTTATATAATTATATACGTACATTGTTAGATATTGTACAACTTATGTACAATATGTACATCCAAACTTGGTTTTTCAGTGCGAACCAAACGCGCCTGCGCACTGAGGCGACTCGTAGCGTACAGTGGTCCACTGAAGAAACTCAGTTTTTGTTATCTATGTGGTGTTCTCCGGAGTTTCAGGAGAAACTTGAGGGGAGTATTAGAAAGGAGAAACTCTACAGCGAGCTGGTGGAGGATTTAGCTCGGGCAGGTTTTGTTCGTTCAAGAGAGCGAGTGATAGATAAGCTAAATAAGCTAAAAAAGGACTACAGAGATTCTAAAAAGAAGCTATCGCGCAGTGGAGCTGGACGAGGGAATGTACCGGCTCTAGATTTGACTTGTGAAGTGAAACAAGCATTTGTACCAAGAGCACAAACACTCGCAAGTAGTCGATGCGCTCCGCTGACGCTGATGACGTACACTGTGACGTATCCTTGGTTCAACTGGAAACGCGGGCTGGTTCACTATAAAAGCACCGAGGTTCTCATAAGCCCGAACGGCACCAGTTCAAGAACCAGTTATTTTGGTGGAAAAGTGCTACCCATGCCAAGCCGTGCCCACCCAGTGTAAAGCTGCATGCACCCAGTGCAGAGCTGTGTCCACCCAGTGCCAAGCCATGTCCACTCAGGGCAGAAGACGACCTGGGAATCTATGCTCTCAAAAGAGGAGTTCGCGTGAGATCTGTTGTCCGGGAAAAATGTCATATGTGCAAAGTTCTTATGAACAGATGCAACATCAGAAAGCATATTGACCGTAAACACACAAACCAGGAGTTTTTTTTAATGTCAATTCTAAATACCACCTCAGGAGTGAGTGTATTGATGAGGTTAATGGTGTCTTTTCTGTCCAAGACATTTTCTTCATTTATTTACGCTTTAAAGTTAAAGTGGTAATAAAAGGAAATTGTACCATCAATATAACTGGCTGTTAAGTATTTATGTTGGCCTAACATATTCTTTATTTTTGGGGTATGTGTGTATTAGTATTACTGTCCATTTATCATTATCGAGGTGAACTGCTCTATATATATCAATATTGATTTTAGGCCATATCGTCCCATATAATAGTGTCATGACATCATTTCTGAATACTGGACTGACTTAAATTACATCTCGTATACTGTTATGACCCAGTCTAGGGGTACATGTCGCAACAACCGTGATGTGATATGATGAAAGAAATGGGTCTGAGACAGAAAGTAAGCAGGTGTAAAATTGTATTATAAGCTTTTGTTTTTTGTGAATATCTGCAACAACATAACACTATTCAGAACTTCAGGTTTGGTGCAGACCAAAATAAACATAAAAACCACACATATCTTGTATAGATCCAAACTACCTTTGCTCAGCAAAAGAAAAGTTATCAGTCTGTCCCATCTCCCTGACTAACCAAAAAAATGAAAAGAAAAAAAAAATGGAAACAAACCCTACAGCTGGTGTTATAATGACCTTAAGGCCTCAGTGAAACTACATGAAACAGTGTGGTGATAACCAATTGTTGAACTTACGGTATTCACACAGTACAAGCAGGACAAAACACATTACAAATACACAGACAGCAGGCACAAAACAGAAATCACAGGGCTGCCTGAGCATGCACAGCAGGTCACCTATATATGCCTATTGATCAAAGTGAGTGTAACGTAGTATGCCGACACATGGGAACAGGGTATACACACAGGAGGGCAGATGGGGTAGAGGAAACGTAAAAGCACCCAATTGTGCAAAATTATCACTCGGGGCAGAATCAGGAAGCCGTTGCGTCTGGAGCGCACGGATAATCTTTTTTTGAGGAAAGAGAGCAAGATGGATTTTGTTTACAAATAATCAAATTTTTGATGAGTAAAATGTTGCTATTTTCCTAAAATATTATAAAATATTTATGTATTATTTATATAAAATATTTATTTCCTAAATAACTTTGCAAGTTTATGAGGTTATTATTGATGTTTTTTACGTGTCGTGGCGATAGCTGCAGTAAGAGCACTGTTCACCCCTGGTTTCTTTATTCAATAGAGGCATATATTAAGGCTACAGGAGTTATCTATCTGTGATGCAATGGCCCTTTATACTGTATTTCTGCATATTAAATGTTTTTTTATAACCATAAATTAGTTTCTGAGGGGGTTCTGCCCTCAGATTATTCAGTTTATTTTAGGTATTAAATTTTTTTATTAAGTTTGTACTAATAAGTGAGTACGCAGTGTTGAACGCATTATGTTTGCTCATTTATGTGCAACTTTGCTATAGTATGCTAATATCTGCACATGGGTTTACATTACAAGAAGCTAACGCTAATGTGCTATTGAATTACATTTTCTCAGGATGACATTGACGTATAAATTAGCTCGCTGTTAAGCTGTCACACTATAGTGAATTTATCAACTGTTATTCAGTGGATTATATTTATTATTCTCAGTAGTTTGTCCTATTTTGTGTTTTGAAGTTTCACTCGCATTTTCACCTGTCATTTTGGACAAAAACGAGGAAGGCGCTCATATCCTTTGCTTGTGAGAATTGAGTTTGGCTTGCTGTTAATCTGTTTCAACGTAGCAGCTGTGCATAACACAGGGAGAACAGTATTGAGGAGTAGACTGATTCAGACAAAGCATTACTGAAGGCCTAGGTATGAAATTCACAGTCCGCCACTGCTGCTTTGTGAATACGCTGGTGTTTTAGGAGATGACTTGGTTGAGTAAAACTCTTCTCACACTCTGTACACTGATATGGTTTCTCTCCTGTGTGAATACGCTGGTGTATTCTGAGACTACTCTGACAATTAAAACTCTTCCCACACTCTGTACACTGATATGGTTTCTCTCCTGTGTGAATACGCTGATGTTGTTGGAGACTACTCTGAAAAGTAAAAGTCTTCCCACACTCTGAACAGTAATATGGTTTCACTCCTGTGTGAATACGCTGGTGTCTTAGGAGAGTACTCTGATTATTAAAACTCTTCCCACACTCTGTACACTGATACGGTTTCTCTCCCGTGTGAATATGCTGGTGTTGTTGGAGATGACTCTGACGATTAAAACTCTTCCCACACTCTGTACACTGATACGGTTTCTCTCCTGTGTGAATACGCTGGTGTCTTAGGAGATAACTCTGACAATTAAAACTTTTCCCACACTCTGTACACCGATACGGTTTCTCTCCTGTGTGAATACGCTGGTGTAATTGGAGACTACTCTGACGATTAAAACTCTTCCCACACTCTGTACAGTAATACAGTTTCTCTCCTGTGTGAATACGCTGGTGTAATCGGAGACTACTCTGACGATTAAAACTCTTCTCACACTCTGTACACTGATACGGTTTCACTCCTGTGTGAATACGCTGGTGTGTTAGGAGATTACTCTGATGACTAAAACTCTTACCACACTCTGTACACTGATACGGTTTCTCTCCTGTGTGAATGCGCTGGTGGCTTAGGAGATGACTCTGACAAATAAAACTCTTCTCACACTCTGTACACTGATACGGTTTCACTCCTGTGTGAATACGCTGGTGATTTAGGAGATTACTCTGATAATTAAAACTCTTCCCACACTCTGAACATTGATACGGTTTCTCTCCTGTGTGAATATGCTGATGTTCTTGGAGATGCCTCTGACGATTAAAACTCTTCCCACACTCTGTACACTGATACGGTTTCTCTCCTGTGTGAATATGCTGATGTTTTAGGAGATTACTCTGATGATTAAAACTCTTCCCACACTCTGTACACTGATACGGTTTCTCTCCTGTGTGAATACGCTGATGTTTCAGGAGATTACCCTGATGATTAAAACTCTTCCCACACTCTGAACAATGATACAGTTTCTCTCCTGTGTGAATATGCTGGTGTTGTTGGAGATGACTCTGACGATTAAAACTCTTCCCACACTCTGTACACTGATACGGTTTCTCTCCTGTGTGAATATGCTGATGTTTTAGAAGATTACTCTGATGATTAAAACTCTTCCCACACTCTGTACACTGATACGGTTCCTCTCCTGTGTGAATACGCTGATGTCTTAGGAGATTACTCTGATGATTAAAACTCTTCCCACACTCTGAACATTGACGTTTGTCTTTTGTTTTTGTGTTTTCCTCCATTCGTCTGTGAGACATATCAGAAGTTCTTTGGGATTTTTTTATCTCTGATTTCAGCATGTAGATGTATTCCTTTTAGTATTATTTCTTCAGGTCTTTATGGAAGCTCACACCCGGAACAGAAGGCAACTTTCAACAGTATGTTGTTCATACCTATAGGTGAAAAAGATAAAAAAAAAAAAAAAAAAAAGTAAAATTAAAATGTAATAAGATTGTAGTAGATCACTAATTGGGAACAATATATCTAAGATGTTTTAGGCAATTTAACATTAATTATCAGAACCAGTTTCTGAAAGCCTTTGTGCAATAAGCAATGCGAGTTTGATTGTGAAACTATGTCCTTTTCTCTTATTTCTTACAGTAGGCAGTCATTGTGATCGTTAATATTAGTTTCTTGAGCTTTATGAATAAATACAATTATTTTAAAGTGTAATCCACTTAAGACTCTTTCAGTACATCCAGAAACAACACTTCCATTATGTCATGGCTCGTGGGAGTGGGTTTGGAGCATTTCTTAAGTTTAATTTATTTTCTGTATCAGCATCATGTCTCTGAATTTACAGCAAATTTGATGACTGAAGGTGGTTGAAAAAGTGTTGCTATGATATTAGTGGCCATTGCTACAGTATTGCTAGGTGGTTACTATGGTATCCATGGTGGTAGCTAAGGTGTTGCTAGGTGGATACTATCATATCCGTGGAGGTTGCTAAGGTTTTGTTATGACATCTACGGCCATTGCAAAGGTGCTACTAGGTGGTTGTTATGGTATCCATGGTGGTTGTTAAAGTGTTGCTAGGCCGTTGCTATGGTATCCATGGTGGTTGTTAAGGTGTAGCTATGGTATCCCTTGTAGTTCCATCCATCCATAATAAATTGCTTAATCCTTATCAGGGTCGCGGTTAGTCCCCTACCCCCTCACTGGGCACAGGGCAGGGCATTACTCCCTTGTAGTTGCTATGATGTTAAGTGGTTGTTAGATGGTGGCTAAGGTGTTGCTATAGTATCCGTGGTGGTTTCTAATACAGTGGTAACCCTACTTACGAGCATCCCTACTAACAAGTATTCCAGGTAACGAGTCGAGATCTCGGAATATTTTTGTTCCAGGTAACGACTAAAATTCCAGCTAACGAGTAGCGTAAATTTCTTCAACTATGCCAAACCGCTAGGCGCGCTGCGGTCATAGCATCTCCTAGATGCTACCGTAAAAGAAGAGGTCAGTCAATACTTTTGACCGCTGTTCAGTAAAAGTGAAAGTGCCTGTTGAAAGCGACGCTAAAGTAGCAAAAGGTAGTGAACAGAAAGTTAGATAAATTTTACTTTTCATATAAGTGTAACCATGCAGCCGCCAGCCTACACGAGCACCGTCGGTCTCCCTCTCATTAGCGGCCAGCCTACACGAGCATCATCGTCGTCACGTTTATGTATTAAAAAACCCATATAAACATTATTTATCATATTAAAGTATACTGGCCGGCTGACACGGATTAATCAGTTTTACATGTATTCTTATGGGGAAAATGCATCCAGCTAACGAGCAAACCAGCTAACGAGCTCGGCTCCTGCACGGACTAAACTCATAAGTAGGGTTACCACTGTATGTTGCTATGGTGTATCTGAGTGGTTCCACACGATCCAAAAGGATACTATGTGTAGCTGAAAATGAATGAGAGTGAAAACAAAGAATAAAGGATGAAAAAACAACTACAGGCCTGCAGGTCAATATGGCTCTGGACTTGAGCTCCATTGCATGCCCTTATGCAGTACATCAATTTTGGTGGCTGTTGGGACAAAGGAACTCACTGGCTTGAGCGCATGTGAAAATGAATGTGAGGAACAAGGGATGAAAAGATGACAAAAAGGCTGTGGGTCAATATGGCAGTAAATCAAAGCTTGGGGACCTTTCCTGATAGTGTATCCAAAATGATGCAAACCGGTCAAGCAGAAGTACAGTAAATGCATGCAATTTGCTCCCTATTCATTCTTAATGAGTATACATTCCAAGATTAAGGAATTGTTTAGGAAAACCATGCGTCAAATCAAAATTCTGTATACAAGCCCAGATAACACAATCGGCAGTTGGAAGGATGTCAATATCTCGAAAAAACGGCGGAAGAATATAAATTGTATAACAATATGCTGCGCATACCAATGATGAACTGGCACCGTTCTGGTTCACAAGCCTAATTTTTAACTGTTCAGCACATTTCCACCTGTTACTACTCGATCTGAACAGGAAACCCGATTTGGACTACGTAAGTGTGTAGGCACATCATTTCCTACTGTGAAAGATGAAAACTTTTGCACTTTATTGCTTTATTAAATTCATGTTTAAATGTGTGTTGAAAAGAAAGTGTGTTTTATTGCACTTAGCAGGATTACTTACTAAAGGGTGAACTTACATCCATGGTGGGGAGCAGACGCGAGTAAAGCAACAGGAGGGTTGCCAGGTCCCAAAAAATCTCCCTTGCAACGTCTGACATGAAACACCCTATACAACCAGACACCAGCCTAAAATTTAGAGTATCCAATCAGATATTATTGTTAGCATCATTTTTTTTTAATAGTAGTAGTAGTAAATATAATGTAAGAACATGCATTCATATTTGCTTTTCTCTGCATTTAAAACAATCCCTCTTCGCTACTCTAAATGTATATGTTAACATCCTATTCCAGGCAGTCATCTAATACTATAGTCTACACAAATGCTCATCACCCTCAGTTTTTCACTGCCTTTTAACTCATTATGGTTTTAACACCACCTTTATATGCTCAAGAATTGTTTTACTGTTAAGTGTTTTTTTGTTTGTTTTAGATTTAGAGAAGAGAAAAGGGTGTGTTTTAAATGGAAACCAATAACGGAGCAATTGTTATTTACTACTACTACTACTACTATCAATAATAATAATAATAATAATAATAATAATAATAATACCTGTGATTGGAAGCTCTAGATTTTAGGCTGGTGTTAGGTTGTATATCAGACACTGGGCTGGAGATTTTAGGAGACCTGGCAGTGGATATAAATTCACCCTTTAGTAAGTAATCCTGCAAAGTGCAAATAATTTACAAACATTTAAATATAACTTAAATAAAATGACAAAATGGAAAAGTTTTCATCTTTCACCAACAGCGTCTGGCCCAAAATCTAAATCTAAAGTCTAAAAATATATTTGGAAATAACATACCTATGCACATGGGGAGTCTAAATCAGGTATCCTGTTATACACTCAAAATGTCTGTTACTGTAAGTGGACGGCCAATAACTAAATATAAACAGATAACTATACTAAAAACAGAATGCAGTGGGTGTACAGGTATAAAAACAAATAAGACAATGTAAATAATGTAAAGTCCAAATTATTTAAAGCACATACATCAGACCGAGTTAAGTACTCCAGCAAAGCAGCTCGCACATCAGATCCTTCTGGATGTTGAGGTTCTTGTAACATGTGAACAGGACGGTTTTCCTTTACAAAACAGTACCAAGACGACGACAGATACAGTTAAAAGGCTCCAGAAAGTTGCTCATGAACGCTAGCATAGGACATTAGCTGCGCTCGTGTTTGTGTCCATAAAGTAAACCTCAGTCTTCTCAGGGTGTTTAACAAAGCCTTTAAAGTTTATAACGTATAACGTTTAAAAGTTGTATGTCCTGAGTGTGCTTTTACACACACACAAATTTATCTATGTTATATTTTGAAGACAAACACTCGCAGTTAGCCCATACACCCCACCATGTTCTAATACCTGTTCACTTCCGCTGTGCAACGGCCTCTGTTGATGACGTATGCTGTTACGTATCCTTGGTTCCACTAAAACTAGTGAAACGCGGGCCGGTGCACTGAAGGAAAGGTTCTTATATATGGCAAGCCGTTTTAGCCTAAAATGACACCAGCGATACAAGTCCTAATTCAGTTTTTACTAGTAAGAACTCTAATTGTTACTAGTAAAAATGAAATTCTGACTAGTAAAAATGAGAATTATAGATATCTATAATTCAGTTCTCAATATTAAAAATTCTGTTTTTACTAGTAAAAAATATATTTTACTAGTAAAAATGTAATTAGAGAGCTCTCTAATATAATTAGATATTTGAAAAAATTACATTCTTACTAGTAAAAATCAACATTACAGAGATCCGTTATGAAACCGTTACTCGTTCAAAAATAATTATTACTAGTAAAAAATGTGTTGTGGCTCGTAATAAATGCAGTTTGAGAGCTCTACTAATCAATTCTTACCCGTCAAAACGTATATTCAACACATGCTAATTCACACCTACAGCACGCCTCTCCAGCCCTTCTGGCACGTTCTTTAGACTACATTTCAATATAAGAGTCCTTCATAGTTTGTCTAAAATTATTTTATAATACATAAAATAATATACTGGCTCCGTTTTTTTCTTTTGAGGGTGGTTTGTTTGCTTTAAATAATTTTATCTCTGTTGTTTAGCAGGGTGAATTGCTGTATCACTGCTAGTTAGTTAACTTATTTTAGACTTTTAGTTTACCTCTTGTTTAATGGAGGCGTTAGCAGTTATATGCACGATAAGACGCAAAGTTCTGAGAATAAAACGATTTTCTGTGAGATTGCTGCACTACATATGATAAGAGAGTGGTTGATTCTTTAATCAGTAATGTCCAGCGAATTTCAGAATTCACCACGCACACATACAGAGAACTTCTTGAAAGCCTTATAGAGCAACTGACGGTTATCACGGCCGGTGGGAATCACCAGGATGCAGCTAAATTCAAATATGTAAGCTAGCAGCTGTCTTATGAGCTGGGCCCTGTACAGCATGCGAAGCTTGAGTAATGTGTTAAAGATATGTGGATATTCAGAATTTCGCTCTTCCACAACAGTTGTATTGTTTTGACGTATTGACTGAAGATGACCACGGCCAAAACTGAACTGAACTGCGCTTTTACGCCATTGTACTGGGCAAAGATCGAGCCACAGAACACCAGTTATCGCCCTTTAGTCTACCGACAAGATACACTTCGAATAACTTTCTCATCGCCAACAAAATGTTGGTGTACCAAGAGCATTCTAACTGTTCTCGAACAACTGTTACGGCTTTTAGAACCCTGCTGAAAGAGTCAGAAACGTTTCCCTCCAAGACCTCTCACCAGCACTTAGCCTATTTCCGCCTCTGTGTACCTGACATCAATATGCATAAGATGCAAATGCATAATAAACCCTCCATGAACAGAGAGCTCTAAAACCTAATTCTGACTAGTAAGAATCCAAATTGTAGATCTCTTAATCTATATTTTAGAGCTCCATACAATAATTAGAGATATCTGCAAAACTATTATGACTAGTGAGAACTGTAATTGTTGATATCACAATCAAAGTTATTACTAGTTCTATTAAAAATTTTACTAGTAAGAATATAGTTACAGATATCTACAATTTCATTTTTGCTAGTACAAATGGCATTGCAGATATCAAGAATGTAATTCTTACTAGTAAGAATTCTAATTTTAGATGTCAATAATGTAATTCTTACTAGTCAAAAACAGAATTATAGATATCTAAAATTACATTTTAGAGCTCTGAAGCCTTACATATCTCTAATTCGTATTTTTACTAGTAAAAACTTAATTGGAGAGCTCTTGAATTCACATTTTTACTAGTCAGAATTAAATTATGGATATGTGGACCTGTACTTGTTACTAGTAATAATTGCATTGTAGATATCTGAAATTACATGTGTACTAGTAAAAAATATAATTGTAGATATCTCTAATTGGAGTTTTTACTAGTAACAATTTTATTACGGATATGAGAGGGTGAAATTCAATGTAAATCAATGGAGAATTATGACTAGTCAGAATTACATTAAAGATACGTCTACCTGGCAATGTGACTAGTCAGAATTTAATTATGGATATGTAAGTCTCTATTCTTACTAGTAAAAATGTCATGATTGATATCTGAAATGGGAGTTGTTACTAGTAAAAACTACATTAGAGAGATCTTGAATTAAAGTTCTTACTAGTAAAAACTTAAATAAGACTTGTATAGCTAGTGTCATTTTAGGCTAAAACGGCTTGCCATATGTGACCCCTCAAATGACGAATCCGGTGACGTCATTTCAAATATCTTGGAAGGAATTTTAACTAGTCAAAATGTAATTGAAGATATCTTGAATTATTGTTCTTACTAGTCAGAATGTAACTGCAGATATCTTAAATTATCATTCTGGATAGTCAAAATGTATTTTTGTCTAGTCATATTTACATTTGACATATCTTAAATGTAATTATGGATAGTCAGACAAACGGATTAAATGTTAAAATGGCCTGCCATAGAAGCGAACCAATTCAAGCACCAGAGTGGTTCTTGGTGGAAAATCGCGAAGATTTCTTTTCTTTGGTTAGAAAATTTCTGTCTGAGGCTGCTCTTAGAGTTGTTTCCCCTGTGTTCATGTATAGCAGCTGGAACAGAGTTTCAAATCATAGTCTTCCTCCAGTTTGTTAAAAGGATAACAGTAACAAAAACATTTTTACAATATTAGTCTTCTCTCACTTTGCCGAGATTATAACAGTAACTTAAGCAGTTACAACTTGTGTTCTACTGACTCTTCTTTTTATCCTATTCTGCACAGGAAATCCCAACCAAATTTATCTTTAGTTCGAAATGTTATTACTCACCAAGAAAGATTCAGCCTTTGCCTTCCGCGTCACTTCACCAACTTCTTAAAATCATGTAGAAGGTTCAGTAAGAGCCTGAAGACTGGATTTTTCGATTTCTTCTGAGTTTATTTAAATAAGACAGGTATAGCATGAGTCTGTCACCAATCCAGTCTCGAGAACACATATTCTTTGGGGTTTAAAGAGTTACATGGGAGGGCGATCAGGGGGTAGAGTTTTTGAGAGAACACCTGGAAAGAAAGGTGTGAAAAGGTCGTTGAAAGTGGGGATAGTTGGAGCAGTGGGGGTTTGACCAGACTAGTTTTTTAATCATATGCAAACAGGAAGAGGCATTATCTAAAGAACCTGAACATTAGCATATGTTCAACAGGAGAAACGTAATCTAATAAGACAGAGTTTCTTTCACACTGAAGCTATAAAGTAAAGCTGGAACTATACAACAATTGAGTGCCTTTTTACATGTGTAATAAAGCCAAAATTTATTCCTATGGTGTTGATAAATGCAACCACACATAAAAACATTTGTTTCTCACTGTTTTTGTTCAAATCTTTGTGATAATGTGCAGCAATATGATTCAAACATTTCCTAAATTTCTAAAGTCTGTGATTTTGACTCCAGTTACCTCAACTTTGTCAACCTATATCACTCCAAAAATCCTTTAGTAATTATAGTAATATAAATTTTTGCCGTAAACATATTACATACAACTCCCCAGTTTAAATTCACAATTTTTATTTACAGAATTTCAGGAGAATAGCTTTTATCTCAAGTACCGTATTTTCCGGACTATAAGTTGCGTTTTTTTTTCATAGTTTGGCCGGGGGTGCGACTTATACTCTGGAGCGACTTATATGTGAAATTATTAATACATTATTACCGGTATATCATATTACATGTTATTTTCACACTAAACCGCAAGAGGGCGCAACTCAAGATCAGTCTGATGTAAGCGACGTAGAAGAGGAAGCGCCGCATCTTCTACTTCCGGAGTTAGCGGAGTTGTTTAAAAGTGACACCGAGGATGAAGATTTCATTGGATTTTAGTTATTTGGAGTTCCACGGATGGTTTAGTAAACTTTTTAGCATATTATATATGCTCTGGTTTTCTGAATAAATCTTAATATGTTATGTTAACATACCAGGCATGTTCTCAGTTGTGTCAGTAACGTAAGCATACTGTTCAATTATTCAGCCTGTTGTTGCCTCTTTTCTATTTTTATTTTAAATTACTTTTCAAAATGACATGTCTGTGCTTGGTGTTAGACTTTATGAATTAAATTTCCTCCAAAAATGCGACTTATACTCCAGTGTGACTTATATATGTTTTTTTCTTCTTTATTATGCATTTTATGGCTGGTGCGACTTGTACTTCGGAGCGACTTATAGTCCGGAAAATACGGTACATAAAAAGAGTCACAGATGCCTGATGAAAGGGTTTGCTGCAGATATAAATAAGTGAGCACAGCAGTCAGTTGGCAGAAGGAAACCTTGACTCTGGCGAGAAGCACAGTGCAAATGCCGCATCACAGTGGACCAGTTAACCTCTATAATGAACACAAGAGCAACAAGGAAAGTGTCAGGAATCACCACTGAGCAAACATTCCAAACGTGGTTATTTACGGTGGCCGAGAAGACCCAATGCGCTTCAGATTCACAAACATGCTTCTGATTAAAGCCGAACGGGCTGCAGATTCATAAATGCCCTACAAAACTGTTCACAACAGAAGTGTTCCCGGATGACATTTAATAATGTGGGAATGCGTAAACAAAACTTCACTGAACATGGCAGCATCTCTAACGACAACTAAGTTTAGTTATATTTGTTAACTGTAATTATGTAAATCATGGTTTTATTAGAGGCTAAGAAATTAATTGGGGAAAGCTTGCATACCACTAAAGCCAGCCATGTCGAGCCAAAATATGTTTCATACTTCAATAATTTAGCTTCTTGCTATCTTCTGAAGCAATAAACTGCTTTTTATCTTGACTTTTTAGAACTACAATATAAAAATATATATTGTTTTGTTTTGAAAAGTGAAGTTTTGTTTACGTATGGTGTCGCTGTGTATGGTCCCACATTCTTTAATGTCATCCGGGAACACTGAAGTTTTGTTGTGAACAGTTTTGTAGCGTGTTTATGAATCTGTAGCATGTTGGGTCTGAATTAGAAGCGTGTTTGTGAATCTGAAGCGCGTTTGTGAATCTAAAGCCTGTTTGTGAATCCGAAGCACGTTGGGTCTTTTCGGCCAACGTAGGTTATTCCCACTATTAGCTAAGTGGTCATAATATTCTCACACAACTAACAATATAGGAACAGTTAGAAGAATGACATGCAAGACAGTTCTTTAACACTCAATTATTCAAAGGCAAAAGCTGCAGTTCAAACTGCAACTGATGACATAGTCTGTCAGCAGCAATGTATTTTAAAAATGATAATAATGTATAAAAAATACAAACATATAATCAGCACAAAATATTACATGGAATATTCTACAGAAAATTAATAATTTCTTTATATGGGGGAAAAAAGTGTTGCCATTATCTTCATAATTACGTTCTTTTCAATAGTCACTTAGACTGTTGCTTGAAAGTTTGTGAACCCTTTAGAATTAGAACCCAGTTCAACAAATTATACTAGTAATAACATATTAGCTGAAATCTTTGCTGAAATCTTTGCCTAGTTTTTCACCGGGAAAGTAACGGCCATCAGTAGCCAGTTCACTGACCCACCTACTGCCTCTGTTACTCAATCTATTTCGACCAAGAGAATTACATCCCGTACATCATCCCGCCGATGTACAATCCTCCCGAACACGGAGGAGGAGTCTCTCTCCTCATTTACTTCTCTTACATTAAGAGAACCAGCTTTATCTAACTCATTGT
>BRDA01071433.1:0-15221 GCA_036984385.1 Crenuchus spilurus | reverse complement strand
CTGGCATTGAAATCTCCAGTGAAGACAAGTAGGTTCTGCTTGGGATTCTCCACAAGTACCTGTTCAAATTCCTTGTAGAACTGTTCAATTTCTTCGTCTTGCTTGTCCGCGGTTTGTGCATAACACTGAATAAGAGTCATATCTCTTGGCTTGGAAGCAAATGTGGCTCATATAACTATGCTGCTCACTGGATTGTAGGATTTTAGACATGTAGTAACTCTTCTGTGAATCGAGATAGCAACTCCATGATGTTCACGACCCTCTTTGCCTGAGAACAGCACTGTGTGTCCGTTCTTTGTCTTGAAGTGTCCAGTGCCCGACCACTTAGTCTCAGACAATCCACAAATGCTGATGTTCAGTCTTTCCAATTCACTACTAAGTATTGATAACTTGCCAAGTGAGTTTAGACCCCTCACATTCCATTGTCCAATCTTGACACTGCTGTTGAGTCTGCTGTTTAGCTTCTCTTCATCTTCTTTCCTTGTCGTATTGCACAATACAACCTTTGATGAACCAGTAGTACACTTCTCAACACCCACCCTGTCTCTCACAGTGGGTACCACGAACCTTTTTATCCTGAGCGACGTCCGAGCCAGTATGGCATTCTTAGTTTTCGACTTCATTTGTGCTCTGTGGGATAAATAGACTGACTAAGCATCCCAATCTCTTGTCAGCCATGCAGTCAACTCGATGTTGTGCCAAGTTGCACCTAGCATACACCTCAACATGAAAAATCAACATCCAGTGCTATTAGCAGTAAAGCAACATAACACTTAAAATTGTAAGAACCGTGCTGCAGCCCACAGTTCCAGGTCCGGTTGGAAGGGGAGTGTAATCACTCTTTGTCTGGAACCTCCTCTTCAACCTTACCATCAAGGGTGGCCCTACTAGGAGCATAGCTCCAGATGGTATCACTCTTGGATTCAAAGGTTCTCTTAAGCTTCTCCACCACAGCAAGGTAGCGATCTCAGGAGAAGTTCAAATATATATTGCCTGAATTGAAATATGTTTTGATTTTTGTGAGAGGAGCTTCAATAAGCAGAGACAACTATGAGGCCGACAAGCTGTAAAAAAAAATTAGATGGGTGTAATTTGTAAAAAAAAAAAAAAAAAAAAAAAAAAAAAAAAAAAAAAAAGTCAAGCCATGTCAGACTACATCAGTGTGTCTGAAACACCCTCAGACTCTGATGTTACCGTCACTACAAACTTAGCTAGTTTCTTGCTTTGGTGCAATAGTCTGCAACAAATAAGAAAAAAAAAATCTTTATTTAGTGTCAAATAAGATCATATAATTAATTGTGATTAATTACAATTAAACCACTCAATTAACCAATTAATCATTATTAAATATTTTTATTGATTAGTAATTAATGATCAAATTTTGTCAATAGATTTTTTTTTAAGTATGCCTCAATAGTTTGTTACCAGGGAGTCCAGGTTCTCAGGGAACCTCATGAAGCCTCAACTTTGACCACATCTGGTTTATGTGGTAAACTCTAGTAACCTCTGCTGTGAACTGGATCCACTGTCCCAGACAGTCACACATCATTTATGTTATAAAAAATAGGAGATGTTTTTTGCAGGCAACAGCGCACTCCATAAGTGGAGCAATTTGTTCAAAGCCACACACACACACACACACGCTAAAAAAACCCTTGATTGATAGTCTGACCTTACACTTCTATGCAAACTAAATGAGTCTGACAGTGAGGCACTAAGATTCCAGGCGACAGACAGTTTGCACGATAGCGTGGATTAAAATGAACTTTAATTAGATTAAGTTTTAATCTGATTTTCATTAAAAGGCAAACTAGGAGCCCTAATTGTGAGGCGAGTGCTAAAGAGTAATATCCATTAAAACTCAAAATTGGAGGCGGATAAGAGCTCCACTCTGACAAGTGAAGCATGGAATTAAATTATATGACACCTTATTAGGAGTAATGGAAGGAGCACTGTGCATCTGTACAATGAACTGCCATCCCAGGAAACAGACACCAAAATAAAAAATAAGACTAATTGGAATGCTTTCCCTTTCAATAAATACCCAGAAGTCATTTCATATTCTGTGAACTGGTATACAAGCAAATTAAGTGCTGTACTTTAAAGTGCAACTCGATGGATGCTATACAAGTGCAAGAAACAAAAGAGTGATGTGCTGGGGAAAAAAACTGGAGAAAATAATGTTGTTGATCAACAGCCCTGTTCTCACTGTCACCTTGGAGAAAGCATGGTGGCTGTCGGGCTTGAAACATGAGTTAATCGACACTGATGTTTTTCATAATGGGAAACAAATTAGAGCATGTTTAACAACAGCAGCGACCTGCTGGGTGTTATTTATGGAAAATAGAGAGGCCCTGACATTAATTTGGATATAACGACTCCAGTTGTTGGGTTAACAGAAATGTAGTGTGTGTGTGTGTGTACAGTGAAAGGGAGCAGGCATAGCAGGGTGAGCTGTAGATGAGAAAAACAACAGCACTGTGTTGTTCTTCTGTCAGCCTCCAGTCCTGCTCACACATCACACAAGGTCAGATTCAGGTCATCACCCTTTTCTCCTTACACAAATGGGTGGCAACATCATCAACAGTAAAGACAAAAGTTGGGCAAAATGCTGAACCGTCACACAAGCGATAAGCATGAGCTAATCAGGACTCTCTACTTGTGTTAAGAGGGATGTGTACAACAGGAAAGTAGTGAGGAGTTTGGGATGGAAACACTAAAGAGGACAAGATGCTTCACAGATGAGCGTGAGAGTCAGACTCTTCTGCTCTTCTGGGTTCAGTTCTAGCCCATATTCTGGTCTCTACTGGGAGTGTTGCTTTTGGAGAGACAGAATGAGACAAAGCCAACTGCAACAACAAAACTGATGAGACGTCTTACGTGAAGCTTCTTCTATGTGCTCCATTCTGTTCTCCATGGATCCTAGATCATAAGCATGTGTCATAGTCCATTTTACTGCTTTTGTGAGAAAGATTCTATAAAAATATCTTTTTTTGCCCATTTTTATCCCCTTCACAATGTAGTAGTAGCCAATTAGCCCATCCCCTCCGTTAGGACTCTCCTCATCACTTTTGGAATGCGTCTGGCTCTAGGAGGGTGAAGACAAGCACAAGCATCCATTGCGTGTGATACCACCCACCGCCTCTTTTCGAACTACCACTGATACACCATCACTGGGGAGCCAACGTGCTTGGAGGAAAGCACAGGAATCCCAGCTCTGAATGGACCAATCAGTAGAATCCTGAGCCAACGGACATTGCAATGCGAGAGTGATAGGGAGAGAGAGCGCCATCTACCCACTCAGAAAGAGCACTGCCAATTTTTGCTCTCTTGGGCTCCGGCTGTTCTCTGGTCATAGTGTCAGCGTCTTAGCCTGCTGAGCCACTCAGGGCCCCTAAAAATATATTTCTTTCACGTTAAAAGGGTTATTCTAAAAGATATACCAGAAGACACATTTATGTGGTTATTTATTTACTAGAATGTAAAGAACCATCAATTGAAAAGTTATTTTAGAGACAACAATTGGTTCTACTGTGGCATCACACCAAATAGCTCATTGGCATCTTTATTTTCAGGCATGCAAATGACTTTTAAACACAAAAATGGACTAACTGATGAAAAATCAGAGTTTGGGCACTGAGGTGCTAGATGATATGCAGTGTGAAATGCAGGGGAGTTAGCTTCACTTAAAGACTGTGATTTTGTGATTTCATGGTCTGTTTGGTTCTACTGGCCCACTGCCTCACATTAGCCTTCTCTAATACACACATACAAAACACATTTTACTTTAAATATCTGTTTCCTACATAACACTCTATATAAACTGACACAGGTTAGTCATGTTGTGTTGTATCTTCTTCATAAATCATCAGTATAGAGAGAAGTTTACAGTGCATCACCTGTGCTCAAATCAAAGCAGTCCTATTTTCCTGAACCTCAGCTCCCTGACTGGCTCGCTGGCACTACCAGGGCCACTGATGTAATGACTATATAAAATGATGAAGTGCAAGAAGATAAAAGTTTTTTGAAGCAGCAGGTGTTTGATATATATTTTGGGGTTAAAATGGAGAGTCTGGTGCTCCTGTACATCCACAAGGAGTCCTAATTCGCCCCATTAATAACGCCCCACTTTCATTTGGGATCGGGGAGGCGTTGTCACAGCCCAAAGTGAAATGTATGGTTTGTAATTACCGGAGTGTGGGGTGAGAAGTTCCACCTGAGCAGCTCACGCTGTTCTATTACCCCCACCGCCCACTTTCTCCTGCCCCTAGCTGGCCCCTACAAACCCTCCTCAGCCACCTCCCACACTCCGATTTTGACCCCTAGTGGCCGTGGCCAACTCCCACCGCAATTTTTCATTATGCCCTCCACTTGCACCGGTCACCCTGTCCCTACAGCAGTCCACTCACTCAGCCTCCACCAGGGATGCATGATATGGGCAAAACACTAGTATTGCAACTACATATTAATTTCATATGGATTGTAATGTATTAAACATAGTGGAAATCTAATAATGTGGCATTGTTAAGTGTGGACTTGTATTATTTAGGACAAAAATACTTGCTCAGTTAAATCTTTCATACCAGCTATCGAGGAGCATGATTAGTCATGATGCTTACTGCTTACAGTAAACAAGCCAAGAATAGTTAGAGGCTCATTTGCATATTGCGGCCTGCTGTAAAATCAGTACTGACCACCCCGACAATGGTCTCTTCTCTCTGCTGCTGTCAGGGAGGTGTTTTCCAGCCCTGAAGGTTAACACGCAG
The DNA here is from genome assembly GCA_036984385.1 of Crenuchus spilurus. Classification (NCBI taxonomy): domain Eukaryota; kingdom Metazoa; phylum Chordata; class Actinopteri; order Characiformes; family Crenuchidae; genus Crenuchus; species Crenuchus spilurus. The sequence goes on along the minus strand of BRDA01071433.1, from coordinate 10,455 downwards.
AGATTGAGGAGGAGCTTCTACCCTCAAGCAATCCAAGCTTTGGACAATAACATACGCACACACTTCTACTCTACCATATACATTCCACTCCACTTGTATATCTGTAGATCTCTGACACTACTGTATATTATAGCTCTTAATCTCCTTTTATCTTTTAAATACCCCCCCACCCCTTCTTTTCAAAGTGAACGAGCAGTCACAAGAGCATTTCACTGCCAGTTGTAACATGTATGATTGTGTAGGTGATGAATAAACGTTGATTTGAACTGATTATTGCAAAAGCCAATATCATGATAAGAACTAGCAAACAATACATCTGCAGTTTTACCTCTCTTACACACACACACACACACACACACACACAATGAACATTTAAAATATTGAATGTAGGTTTCAAACTGCACCACCACTATGTTCCTCTCCCTATTTTAGAGGGCAGGATTTCTGAGTTTAGCCAGACCAAAGTCACAGAGCAGCAGAAAATCCCAAACAGATAATCCTCAACGTTGGGCTCAAGTTAACTGTCTAACTTAGAAATCCTGTTGTGTTGAATACCCCCCCACCCCCTCTTATTTGCTGTATTTCTACAAAAAAAAAACACTGATTAAAAAGTAAAATATTATATAAATTTACAAATTTGTTTACTTTATAACCTCTGAGAATCTTTTGTTTTGATGTATAATAGGACTGTGACAGTATGGCATTTTTTTCTTACGTCTGTGTAAAAAAAAAAAAAAAAAAAAAAAAATTCACATCCCTGTAGTTTGAAGGGTGGAAGTCAAATTAATTTAAACAAACAGCTCAAAAGAATCAGTTCATTAAAATGAGCCGAACTCTCCATCACTTGTCATCAGTAAGCCATCTCTCAGCTAATGTGGTGAAGATGGTAATAAGCTCAATTCTGCAGTAGCTATCATATGACCACAGTATTGCAGTAATTCCGTTATCATCACAGGTCTAATATGTAAGAGTTCTGTAAAAGTAAGAAACTTTTAAACCTAAAATATAGAAAAAAAACTTTTTTTGACCTCAGAATAAAGAATTGCATGACATAATTACACACACACACACACACACACACACACACACACACACACACTCCTAACACAAGTGGATAATGTTGATGAAGTGATGGAGTGAGTGAACGGTAGAGAGAGCAAGAGAAGAAAAAGAAGGGAAAATGTAGTGACAACTTTAACACTTCTAGAAGAAATTGATCCATAAACCACTTGAGTTCACATACGACCCGGCCATCCTCGTCTCCGTTTAAAAGCCAGGAGGTCTTAAACACATATATGCATTCCAGCGCTCGCTTGTACGTATTCAGCTGCATTGAGCTTATAATCATTATCGAGCCTTTTATCCCCTGTTGTAATTTTCTTGCATGTTACATCAGTTTTGCCGTGCTCCCAGAATTTTATCCAAGGTCAATAAAGTTCAATAATTTGTCTAACCAACCATACCTAGTATTCATTACATAGCCAGTAAACAGATTCATCAAAAAGGACATGAAACGCACATTAAAAACTTCAGATTCCATTTCCTCTGCCATTTGCCAACAATAACAAGCTCCACATGATTATATGTATATAAGCACAAGCTGAGGTGAAGAAGAGATTAGGGTCATACAAGGAAAGCAAAGAAACCCAGACATAACATAAGGGCAGTTTAAAACACATTCAGTGTTCCTCAATATGCGAACAGCATGGAGAACGTCCTTTAAACAATGCTTAGAGCTTCATCTCTGGTCTTTGAATGTATCTACATGTCTGTGTGTCAGAGTATCTTCATTCATAGACAAAGAGAGGGGTGTAAATACGAGGAGGGGGGTTGCAAATGATTTAACGCCAGTTATGCTGAACAAATCAGCCTCAATCTAGCGCTCCCCCACAAAGCCTCAGCCTCCAGGCTTTATCTCCAGCCGGAGTCACTTTTCCAACTAATCCCTGTGCCAGCGTAGAGAGCCAGACGTCTAATCCACCAGCACCACCACAGCATAAAGACATACCAGCGCAATCACAGGGCGAGGGAAATTCAGCTCCAAATGCATAGCAGGCATACGTTTTTTTCATGGAATACAAAATAGAAGATTTCCTGGTCCTAAGCCTCGTTATTTGTCCCTAACGCAACCTTAGGCACTTCATCTCCTCGGCTGGACATGGAGAATTCTCCAAAAGACAGCACGAGAGGCAGGTCATGAGATTAGAGCAGAGGCAGTGCTGCGAGACGGGACGGCATGGGTAAGCACTTTTCAGTCCGATTCAAAAACAAATGAGGGATAAATCGGACCTCTACATAAACATACAATAAAACAGAGACTTACATATCATTACACATATTTCCTTTGGCTTTTGCAGCCTTTTCTTTTATTACCATATACCAGTGTAGCATATCAATGTGACGTTGACACATTTCCTTTATTTTACTGCAGAACTATGCATAAAAATATGTCTCGATGAGCTGCTCAGCAATAAAACGGGACCTAATCTAGAATTAAAAATCCCTGGTTATTTCAGTCGAGCTAAAATTAACTGAAAATAGATTCAAAAGGTTTACACAAATAAATCCACATGCCTATGACACAGCAATACAAATACAGACACATTAGTGCAATGCGAGCACCACACGACATCCATCACCATCAGAGAATGGCAGCAGAAATGCTTCAGCCGTCCACCTGGTGACTGGACCGATCTGGAGGGAATCCAAGAACACACCCAATAACCAAAAATAAACCCACAGCTCCACACTGAACTTAAACAGGAGACTTCATTCTAATCAAGGCTGACATACAGTATAGCTGATTTGTACCATCATCTCCACCAAAAAACAGGAAAAATGGAAAGAGAGCATCTACATCTATCCCATACGGGATGCAGAGCGGAAACTAGATTTTACAGAATTCAGAAAAAGCAGAAAGGGAAAGGAGTGTCGAGATAAATCTGCTATATATAACATTTATTTCTCATATAAGGCCTCTTAGATTTTTTGTTTTGTAGAATAATCAAATACAACAAAAACAACAAAAATAACAAAAAAGACTTTTGTTTCATGACAAATGACGCAGCTTGACAAAAATCTATTTTAAGCTAATTCTATGAAGAATGCATAAAGAGAGAAGAGAGCAGGCCTGTGGTTCAGTGACAGCAGTCCGTTACAGCCTCAGTGCAAAGGGAGCAGCACTTTGGACGGTAAATAACTTTTAGTTGGTTCAATAGAAGAGAATTAAGGAAAGCGCCCAAGTTGCTAATGGGAATGAATGGGAGGCATCAGCCGGGGTCAAAAGTACTGCAAGATCAATGCAGAGGTACAGGTGTACAGCAATACAAAAAGGAGAACACGTTAACACACACAGAGAGAGAGAGACAGAGAGAGAGAATATATATACCAAGGAACATTTGTTTCTATTACTGCGATTAAAGATGGTAGAGAGTGAAGTTTAAGAAAAGAGAGTCACTCAGAAGAGTAATGGACTAATGAGATGCACTGAGCAGTGGTGTAATCACACAGAGGATGGGAATGCACTATGCCTCCTGACCACAATTACCATATCATGTGGCTTATTATGAGAAAAATTATATTGCCTCTCAATGCATGAGTTACCCGCTACCTGATATACATTTTCAATACATTAAACCCAAACCTTCCTCACAGAAAACCACTGGAATAGATAACAGAAGAGGATTAAGGAATGAATATGCAAAATAAACATGTTGCTTAGATGCACTTTAACATGAATTAGTCAAGTTTAGTCAAATAAAGTTTAATAAAATCATTCAAGGTTGTTCTTAACATAACCTTTAAGCTCTGTGAGCAAAATACAACACATCACAATACAACAATATATTTATGTTTATATGTATATGTCCTATTAAGACTGGACTGTTAAACATTGTATTAAGGTCTGACTGAACAATTGTATTATTTTTTTATTACTATGAACATTATTATTATTGATTTTGTTTTGTATTCTTATATAATAATCTATACACAATCAGAAGTGCACTTTCATTTTTAATGGAATGTGAATAAGCAGATTGTCCCTCCTCTGCAGTAGGCAGGGCTACACTGCCCTCTAGTGGCTGGCACCAAGAACCCTCTAGACAATGAAACGGCCTGTTATCCAATTATGAGGATTTGTAATGAGGGTTCTCTGGATACACCGGGGAGTCAAATCATAAAAATATATTGAGCAACATGATCATATCTGCAGAAAAACTGCACAATTGTTGTGCACATAATATATAAATACAGCTTCAGGTGATACAATTACACTTCCTGTCTCCCTCATTAAATATGAAACATTTGTTTTGTTTATGCACACACACACACACACACACACACACACACAAGAATATTATGACCAGCTAAATAATAGTGGGAATAACCACCCTTGGCTCAGATGACACTAGTGAGACATTGTGGAATGCACTATATTAGGTGACGGAAGGTTTCCGGTATGCCCATTCCAACTGCAGCAGAGCACTGAGGTCCCTCGGACCATCTACTGGGTTGAGGTCTGGATTTTGACTGGGCCACCAACACCTTGACTGTTTCATTTTTCAGACATTCTGTCGTAGATTTGCTGGTGTGTTTGGGATCATCGTCCTGTTTTCTGACACAATTTCGCTCAGGCATCAACTGCGGGATAGATGGCCTCATGTTTTGAATACCTTGGTATACAGAGTAGTTTATGGCCCACTCAATGACTGCAAGGTGCCCAAGACCTGTGTCTGCAAAACAAGTCCAAATTATCACCCCTCCAGGTTGTAATGAGATGTTATGGCCAAACATTTCCACTTTGGTTCTTTCTGTCCAAAGAACGGGCTTTCTACTAACTCTTCTAAACATTAAATACTTTTTCAGTCTTTTTACAGTTGTACTGTCATGAACGTGATAATGCTAACTCAGGCCTGTAGAGTCCGAGATGCAGGTCTTGGGGTTTTTACAGGTTCTCTGAGCAGTGCACATTCTCACTGTGAGGTGAATTTGCGGGGTCATCCACTCCTGGGAAGACGGCCAACTGTCTTGAATATTTTCCCATTTGTGAATAGTCTTTTCTCGCTGTAGAATGATGGACTTCAAATTGTTTGGAAATGGCCTTATACTTCCCAGGTTAATTGGAAGCGACAATTGCTTCTCCAAGATCATTGCTGATGTCTTTCCTTTTATAGAGGTGGTCACACTTGCAGACAATTGATTAATCAAGAGCATTTGATTAGCAATACCTGGCTAATACCTACCCTCTAAATTGCTATGGAAGCAATAAGGGTGTAGTTCATTTTTCCAACATTGCATTCTGGTCTAGTTTTTTGTGAAATAAATAATGAAATGGTGTAATTTCTCATGATGTTGTTGTATTTATGTCCAGATACAGGAAACCACTGAATTCAAAAAGGTTGTACTTATTTTTATCATGGCATACATACATACATACATAATTAGGGCTGTCAAAGTTAACGCGATAACGCATTAAAGCAATCTCAATTTAACACGATTATAAAATAGTGCCGTTAACGCAAATTCAATTTGTCCCTGCAAGTCATCCATAGTTCACGTTGAGACTTGACTGCACACAGCATCATTAAGAGCAGATTAAAGGCTGCTTTATACTTTCAGTATTGAGTGCTGCGCAAATGATGACGCAAAGCTCATGCGTTTGTCTTTTTAAAATAACCTTTATTGACATGTTTCACTATACAGTGGAACCTCAACTTACGAGTTTAATTTGTTCTATGACTGAGCTTTTAACTCAATTTGCTCATATTTCAAATTACATTTCAACATTAAAATGAATTGAAATGCTATTAATTTGTTCCAGCAACCCAAAAACCCCACAAAATATATATACACAGAGTTTTAAATAAGAAAAATGTACTTTATAAATAAATAATGTATAAAACAATAATTATACATAATGGAGAATGTAAGAAATAAACTAGTTTATTAAGTGTATTTATACTAAAGATCAGATGATCTTTTGCCTTTTTCGCCACACTTTCCTCACTTTCACTTGCAGGGCATTTTTAAAGAGCTTTGTTTCTTCCTCCATTGCAAAATGTTTAAAACCTTAATAAGACATTTGTTTACAAAAAAACAAGGCACCACCTCTTCTTCTCTACAGTTTCAGCAGTAATGTCTGCACTCACTCGTTAGTGACTCCTAGTGGCGGGTGGGGGAATCGCTCACAATTTTTCACACGATTTTTTTTAGTTTGACAGCCCTAATAAATATACACATATATGCAAAAAATTAGTCACCTTGCATGTTCAAAGAGGTGGTAATTTCAGGTATCTGCAGATGGCATTGCACGAGGATGATCAGGCTATAAATACCTGTGCGGTGTGCAACAGGTTTCACAGACTGAGAAGAGGTGGTACAGTGCAGTGAATGTCTCATTTGATGTGTGGGAAATGAGTTACAAAGCAGATGTTAATAACTGGCAAAAAGAAGTGGTTGTCTTTGGTCATGCCAGAGGACAGATTGTGAAGGAAGTAGCTGAGTTTGCAGGTACAGTGGTAACCCTACTTACAAGTTTAATCCGTGCAGGAGCCGAGCTCGTTAGCTGGTTTGCTCATTAGCTGGATGCATTTGCCCCATAAGAAAACATGTAAAACTGATTAATCCGTGTCAGCCGGCCAATATACAGTATACGTTAGTATGCTAAATAATATGTTTATATGGGTTTTTTAAAAAATAAAAAAGACGACGACAGCGCTCGTGTAGGCTGGCCACTAAGGAGAGGGAGACCGACAGTGCTCGTGTAGGCTGGCCGCTAAGGGGGACAGGAGGACGGGCGTACGTGTATGGCATGGTTACACTTATCATATGAAAAGTAAAATGTATCTAACTTTCTTGTTCACTACCTTTTGCTGTCTTTGCGTCGCTTTCACTAGCACTTTCACTTTCACTGGACAGCGGTCAAAGGTAATGACTGACCTCTTCTTCAACGCTAGCATCTAGGGGATGCTATGACCGCAACGCCCCTAGCGGTTGGCATACTTGAACTAATTTAGGCTACTTGTTACTTGGAATTTTACTCGTTACCTGTAACAAATATATTAAGAGAGCTCGACTCGTTACCTGGAATACTCGTTAGTAGGGATGCTCGTAAGTAGGGTTACCACTGTATAATGAAGCGTATGGTTATACAGGTCTATCAACAATGGCAAAAATCTCAGTTTATAGAAACTTCACCTCAGAATTCTGGTCTACAGCACATAAGGCTGAAGACCTCTTGCATGTCCAAATGTTCAGGGTGTGTGTTTCCCTGCAGTGTTTTCTTTCAGAAGCTGTGAAACCTGCCAGTTGCCCCTGTGCATCAGTTTTGCCTTTCGACCACTTTTCTCAATCTATGAAATCACGTAGTGCACCACACAGGTATTTATAGCCCATTCATCCTTGCCGAACATGAAATGCAGATTTAAATACATTTTATTAATAAAAAATTTAATAATCCATGTAATGCACTCAAAAAAGCCTACACTTATAAAAACACTGTACTAACCACTAATCAACAAAACCTACTGTTCACTTCTAACCACTGATGCTATGCTGAAAATTACATTTCACACTGACCTCATATCCTGTAAAGCAAGTGTGGCATTTCAGATTGAGTAGAAGTTCAGACAAAACAATTAACATGTTCATGTTGATCTGATTTCCTCTACGACCTCGTTATCTGTCCTCATTGCACTATAAAAGACTCTGAGGCTGACTGAATGGCTGCTGTTTGCAATAATTCACAATAGAAAGACTCAGGAAATACATTTGTCTCCACTTCATTATGTTATGAGCTGCGCATTAATGCAGCTGGAATAGACCCTATTCATTAGAGTTAACAATGACAGCCAATTTAACTTCACTAATGAACATCAATACTCCTGTGAAGTCTTAAGGGATGATTTGTGGATTTTGTATGTATCATTCAAAAGATAATGTAGATGGATTTTTCTGTTAATGTACAGGCTCCGCGATAAACAACCAAGATGGAACAAAGCCACAATTCACAGTGTTATAGTGCCACCCTCTGTACATTCTGTGCAATTACTTATTTTGTTCTACTGTCTGAGGGGCAGATGCACAGACCTGTAATGAAATTATTTTGATTCTAGTGATCACTGTACATTACACTAATGATTACTGTAAATTACATTGGCCATGCAGGTTCCTCCTCTTCAATATTCGACGGATACGACCCTTTCTAAACCAGGATGCCGCCCAGGTGCTTGTCCAGGCCAAAATGCAGCTGCTCAGCTGGTCTTCAATCAGCCCAAGTTCTCCCACGTCACTTTGCTGCTGTGTTCACTTCACTGGCTTCCTGTAGCTGCTCACATCAGATTCAAAACCCTAATGCTCACCCCTACAAAGCAAAAAAATTGACCAGCCCCTCCCTACCTAAGGGCAATGTCAAGTCTCAAGTCGTATCTCGAACCCTTCGAGCTTCTAGAACAGCTCAGCATGACCTGGCATCTTTCAAGACACATGGCAGACTAGCATCAAGACCCTTCTCTGTCCTAGCAGCCAGGTGGTGGAACAAACTCCCACTGACTGGTCAAACAGCAGAGTCCCTCACAGTCTTCAAACACAGACTGATGACCATCTCTTTGTCAAGCACTTAAGCGAGCACTAGTTTAAAACACTTATTGTCATGGGCGGTACCACAGATTTTCTTTTGCTGGTGCTATGGGGTAGCTTGACTTTCAGCGAGGGTGCTCAATAATTTAGGCTTTCCCATTAATGTGCAAGTCAGTTTAATTTCTACTGAAACAAAAGGCATACGCCCTGCTTGTTATCATCACTGCTGTTTATTCAATGTGTATGATGTGTACAATGAATTATTAACAGTTCAGTTTGATGAATTGATTAACCTTTAAGTAAAAAATATTATTATTATTAATATTATTAATTATTATTATTATTATTTAACATTATTACAATAACAGACATTGTCTATATTTTGTTTTGGTTCTACAAAACATTGATCCTTTTTATGGTGGCGTCACTACAGCGTTAGTTGAAGCAAAAATAAACTCATTTAGAATATTATTAGAAATAATCATGCCATGCTACCATAACACTTCATGATGTGCAAATATGCCAGGATATTACCCAAATGTAGATTTTCGTACCATTGACATTTTTCTTTATTCACGCATTTATGCATCTGTGCTGCTCTGCACTTTCGCAGCTTTACTCCAAAGTCATGCTGCCCGCTGCTCCCTCTACTCTATCGCTTGTGGCGCCTCATAGCGCTGGTGCCAACTGACTAAGTTCTGTTTAAATGGGGCTGACATCCCTGTAGTGACTGGTGCTGCTGTTTTCTCCACCTCACTGGAAGTTGCATATTCAGCTATGAAGCTTTTGCTGTTAGACAACTACCACCTTAAGTGGTTATTAAGTTGTTTGCTTTTGGTTTATTTCTTTGTTTATTGATTTTCTTTTCTTGGTTTCATCGCCCAGAAGCTGTTAATTTACTTTGCGATATTTGCATTTTTTTGTAATATTAGATTATTGTTTTTCTACTGTTGTGATGTTTTTCGTTTCTATCTTTTGAAATTCGGTAGATTATATTTTGCTAATATTTTGGGTTTTTTATTTAATATTTATTTTCTTTAATTGTGGTGGCAGATAGCGATAAGCTTAATGCTAGCTTCTGTCATTTAGCATATAACAATTCTTACTGATCTTTTTAATAAATGGTGTCTTAATCATAGCTGCAGCTAAGCCTTTTAGTGATTAGGTCAATAATTGAATTGTGAAATAAAATCAAGTCTTTTTGCAAATAAATTGATTGTCCCAACAAACGAACCTGTGTTGCTTTATATTTTCTAGTCCTTATTTCCTGAGGTGAAACTCCTCAGGTGGCATAGTCCGTATATAAGTAAAGGGTGTTTCTTTAACCCCATTGGGCATTAACCCCCCTTTTCACTAGGGCTTGATGGGTATAGAGTAAGCCGCGTCACAGGACCTGTTAACATCACCTGAAGCCCCAGGTTCACAATCACTCATTTTCTTTTGACTGAGTTTCTACAAACCGGATTCCAAAAAAGTTGGGACACTAAACAAATTGTGAATAAAAACTGAATGCAATGATGTGGAGATGCCAACATCTAATATTTTATTTAGAATAGAACACAAATCACAGATCAAAAGTTTAAACTGAGAGAATGTATCATTTTAAGTGGAAAATATGTTGTTTCAAAATTTCATGGGGTCAACAAATCCCAAAAAAGTTGGGACAAGGCCATTTTTACCACTGTGTGGCATCCCCCTTTCTTCTTCCAACACTCAACAGACGTCTGGGGACAGAGGAGACCAGTTTCTCAAGTTTAGAAATAGGAATGCTCTCCCATTCATATCTAATACAGGCTTCTAACTGTTCAATCGTCTTGGGCCTTCTTTGTCGCTCTGTTCTCTATAGGTGAAAGATCTGGACTGCAGGCTGGCCATTTC
>BRDA01071432.1:0-26125 GCA_036984385.1 Crenuchus spilurus | reverse complement strand
AATGCACTTTTCTAGTTAAGTAATATTGTTTGGCCCACGCAGCAAGGTGATCCATCAGACCTGGGGATTCTGTGCTTTACTCCAAGCGCGTTGGTTGCCTGGCACCAATGTATAAACAGCAATTAGACAAGAGGAGGAGCTTGACTTCACATGCATCAGAGGAGGCCTGTGTTAGTCTGCATCCTCCTACAGTCAACAACAGTGATTGGGAGGGTCCTAATGAATGTGGGAGTCAACTGCCAACCAAACACATTGAGGAGAAAAACGGGTAAAAAATGTATTTTAAATAATGAATAAAAAAAGAAAATAAAAAATCCTTTTGGAATACCCCCAAAGACCCAGTTTATGTGGTTACTGTGATTGTTGTTGCTTACAGGCTGATCTATGTTTAGCTCTAAGATGCCACATACAGTCCTAGAGGTACTGACTGATAGTGTAATGTGATGTAATTTATCACAAATGATAGCGTATCATATCAAAATCAGCTGTGACAGCACATAGAGAAGAGCTTTAGAACAGTAGCTGACCATCAGGCAGAAAATAAAAAGCAAATGAGAAGAGAAAGAGAGAGAGACCTGGGCAGTGGGCCCAGGATGAGGAGGTTCAGACGGTGCTTCTCTGTAATGCTCTGCTCTTATTGCTGTGTAATACTGCTCAGCCTTCTCTCTCACACCAACACGCTTTCACTGCTAGGATTTTTTGGCAGAACTCACTGTGGCCTCGGAGGCAATCGGAGATTAGTCTCACTTTCACATAGTTTCCAGCTGGACTTCAGAGAAATAATACGTCACCGTGTCTGAAAGGTCCTCTACTACTCTTTTAGTCATGATCCTTCACTTAAACACACCTTGAGAAAGGTTCCGCTTGGTTGTATGAAAAGTGAATCAACAGAAAGGGTGAAACTGACATGGAACACAGTCTCGTTACATGTTTAAAGTTAAAGGGGAATTCCACCAATCCTTCATAATCTCTACACAATTTGATTGTTAACATAATTGTTCCAAAGTGATGCTGACAAAATCTACTATTCTTTTGTTACATTTTTTAATTACGTTTTTGTCATCCTAAACGAAAGGTGAAGCTACAAGTATTCTCAGTTTTCTATGTATAATGTTCATCTTTGTAAAATACTGAGCAATCTACAAAACAAATAGTGAATTGCCCATTGGCATTTGGAAATTGGCGTTTCATTTTTTATTATTATTTATATATATATATATATATATATATATATATATATATATATATATATATATATATATATATAATTTTTGCCAATTATCTTCCCTTCCCAATGTAGAAGTAGCCAATTAACCCATCCCATCCACTAGGGGGCTCTCCCCATCATTTTGCATTGTCCCTGACTCTAGGAGGGTGAAGCACTGCCAATTTTTGCTCTCTTGGGCCCCGGCTGTTGATAGCAAACAGCATAACCGGGATTCAAACTCACGATCCCCTGGTCATAGTCTCAGCGTCTTAGCCTGCTGAGCCACTCGGTGGCCTGGATATTGGCATTTAAAAAAAGAAAGGGTTTTTTTTTTGTATTAGAAAGTCACCATTTTGGGGGCAACGAGTGGCTCAACGGACTAAGGTGCTGTCACTATGACCTGAGGATTGCGAGTTTGAATCCCATTCATGCTGCTTGCCATCAGCAAAATTGGCCATAATCTCTCTGGGCGGAAAAGATGGCACCCTCTCCCCAGCACTACTAAGTAATATTTGGTGGCTCAGGCACCTGCCAGGTGATCCATCAGAACTGGGGATCCTGCGCTTTCCTCCGAGTGCTTTGGATGCACGGCGCCGATGTATCACCAGCAATTTGAAAACAGGCAAAGCTTGACTTCACATGCATCAGAGGAGGCCTGTGTGAGTCTGCACTCTCCTAGAGTCAGAGACATTATAAGTGATGGGGAGAGTCCACAAATGGGTGGGTCGATTGGCTACCAAACACATTGAGGGAGAAAATCGGGCAAATAATTATAATAATCATCAAATTAAAAAGTTACAAATTTGGAGATTATGAGGTTGTGTTATGGGATGGTCAGCCACAGTGAACCAAGACATGAAGGGCAATAGAGTACACTTAATTCAGTGCAATTTAATTAAACTTCAGTCCTTCTGTTGGTTATTTCACCAGATGTATCTCAGAAATATCTGCTCCCTATAGAGCCTTTACCTGCTGGACTTCAGGAAGTTGTTCAGCATCAGTAAAGTGGGCTTCTTGTGGTAGATGGACAGCGACTTTCTTCTGTCCTCAAAGCTGCACTACCCAACACTATTCACAAATTTGTTCATGATGGAAAATTTTATTCCTTAACTCTAATTCCTGAAAGTTTCCTTTCCAATTTATACACAAGGACTCCAAGTCCTCAGGTAAACCAATTTAGGCAAATGAAATAAGCACACACAATCATGTTCTGTGAATCTGCGTAAACAGGTGCTTTCTCAGTGTAGCTATTTAACCTGAAGGGTCAGTTTCCACAGTGCCCTCCGAAAATATAGGTGACTTTGACTTAAGCACAGCCTTTATAGAGCAATCTTACACTGCTTTTTACAGGCTTTACAGAGTTCTGCATTTGAAAAGCTTACTGTAACCTGACCTCAGAGTGCTTTTCATATAAGATTAGGCTCACATACTTGCAAAACATATTCAATCAAAGGCACTGGAGATACGCTCAGTCATTTAACCCCATTGAAGGAGTGCTCATAACCAAGCTTAAACAACCATTAGATCTTATCAGTAATTACAGGAACTGAAACTGAATAAGGTGAGCAGATCCCAAACATAAAGATGCCGATTGTCGGATAATGTACATCTGGTCCTGGCACGCTAATGCTGGCCCCATGCTGGGAGCAGCCAATAAAATATGAAAGATTTGCATACGCGAGCTTATGTGAATATCGTTTACGGTATCAGTGTTGCTATGAAGCTTGCCACACAAAAACATCACAGTAGCTGTTAGCCACTGCTAGCGAACCAAAATAATGAATCACGTCGACAATTTAATCAAAGTTAACAGTTAGATCAGACAGTCATCTTACCTCAGTAAAAGCTTTACTTACTTTATTCATGACTGGAATTGATTGTATTGAAGTTCTTTTGGTCACCAAAGTAAAGGCAACGGAATACCACCATTAAGTAAGTCTCCCAACAGGGGAGGCATCTCAAGGCGGGATGCCAAAAAGTAGGTTTGTGTGTAGTTTCACTGACGAGTGGGGTGCAGCCCACAAACCTGATTGTGCCCCACCTGCCTTTTTATTCTAGAAACGCCACTGGATAGACTCAATACTGCATTAAAGTTCAGTTTTAGTGTCACACGTTCACATATTAATAATGTGATTATAGTTTGTTTAGATGATTATTTTAACAGCATTCTGTTGAACGGCTCTTTGTTAAGAATCAAATCTTATTTGAAAGTCATTCTTTTTATCGTTGTGCCCAAATTTGACTGTCTTCCCTAAATCTGCTTAGGGTTTGTCATGTCGGCTTCCTTAATACCAGAACGGGCAGGTTTTTCCAGCTGCTGTTTAAACACAGCATTTTGTTCAAACAAGCATGACAGAGAGATAGACAGAGACAGTGGGTGAGTGAGTTTGAGAGTGAATGAGGAGAGGGAGTGCCATTACTGAAAATACAGTAAATCTTCAGTTTATCGCTCAGGCCTACCTAGAAGTGAATTGAATTTTATTCACAAGTTGTGAAATCCACCTGTCTGTCAATTTCGTCATCAATTCTGATGAGAATGTCCTGTAGAGTGGGATTTATACAGGTAGACCTGTATGACTGTACTCTTCAACACACCTGCAAATTCAGCTACTTCCTTCTCACCGTCTCCTTTGGCGCTCACTCCTTTTAGCCAATCATTAACATCTACTTTGTGACCCATTTTCCACTTTTCCATTTACCTCTTCTCAAACTAAGAATCCCATCACATACCCCACAGGTATTTATAGCCTGATCATTCATGTGCAAGGTCATCTGTAGGAGTCTGCACTACTACCACCTAAAACAAATTTTTGTCCAGGGAGCTTATTAATGTTACGCCACTTTTTGATTATGCACTTTAGTCCGTAATTCCTGCTGCTATTGGTAGTTTTATTCTCAGTGACTTTTCATTTAATAGAGTTTTAAAAGAAAAAAAATCAAACCATTTTGACTGAGTAGGAATGAACTTTACAGGTCAGTCTCAATCAAGTCCTAGACCTAGTACCACAGCTGTGTAATGAGTAACAAGTTCTTTCCTGGCAAATCAAATCTCGGTGGCTTCAGTTGCTGAGCAGCAGACTACTGGCCTCCCGGGGAGTAACGGGATGTTTACATGGTACAGACTCTCATGTTTTACATGCAGCTTTATTAGGAGCCCTGAAACTCCAGACATTTAGACTGTTTTCCAACTCCAGAATAAGAATAAGGCCGGAGAGTGCATCTAGTAAACGTGCAGCCAGGCATGAGCCTGGAGGACACGGCTAACAAACATGTCACCTCCAGAGATAGACTTTTCTATGAAGCCTCCCTCCCACTGAGTGCAGAGAGAGAAAGAGAGAGAGAAGCTGTAGTAAGACAACATTATCTCGCTAACAGTTGGAGATGCCATTAAAACACAAGAGCCTCCTGTGGTTTCACTTTGAGCAAATCCAAAAACAAACACCAAGTCTTTGTTTAGATACTACACATGGACTGCAGATAAAAAGGGCAAAGATAAGACAAGCACCACATCCCCATCAAGCAGAAAGATTATGGGATGCATGGCCGTCTCCGGAACTCTTTAACAAGCCCTCGCAGACAGCTTAAGAGGGTTTTATGAGGGGGATGTCTTAACAAGGTCCACAGGCTGACCTTATTATGGTTTAGGTGGTTGTTTAGGAACACAGTAGGACATGCAAACCTGGGTTATGAGCCAAAGAGGATGTGTTTAAGTCATAGCCTTCTGCAGGGCAGACAGAGTGAGAGAGATGCTGTTGTCTTGGTTTATAACCATGCAAAGTTGAAGCTTTCTTAGTTTGAAGAGGACTGTTACAGTGGTTACGCTACAAATGAGGTACATTTGTTTAGGCTGTTATGGAGGCTGCTGTGAGGCATTTTATAAACTACACTTCTCCTGTAGAATATCTACAAGCTAAACACAGACTGGCAGCTTTGGCCAAAGACATTCTGTCATCTTTTTAAACATTCTCCAAACACTGAACTTAAATAAATCTTTGGAATGTTGATAGATGTTTATTTTCTATGGCATTAGCAAAGGAAATTGAGAACCTTGCTCCAAATTCTTTGATCCATGCCTCTAAGGATACCAATTCCTTATTAATGCTGGCAAGTTTGTCTGACAAAAGCTCGCAAATCACGTCAAACTCTGCGTCTCTATTGTTGGAAACTTGTCATAGTGGACCAGTGGAAACAGTTTAAAGTACGGCTTCATTTCTTGATAAAAACCCCAGAAATAAACTGAAACACGGAAAAACGTGGGCTAAAATCACCCATCAAATATCCTTCATATTCTAGCAACATGAGCGCCAGTCAGGGAGGCTAAGCAGCTTTTCTCTTCAAGTAAAATTTAAATAAGAAAGAAATGATGTGCAAATGTGCTGCAGAAAGAAGCGAAATGAAAAAAGGTGAACATCCATCCATCCATCCATCCATCCATTCCATCCATTCCATCCATCAGACGCTGACACTATGACCAGAGGATCGCGAGTTCAAATCCCGGTCATGCTGTTTTCCATCAACAGCCGGAGCCTAAGAGAGAAAAAATTGGCAGTGCTCTCTCTGGGCAGGTAGATGGCGCTCTCTCTCTCTCCCTATCACTCACACATTGCAATGTCCGCTGGCTCAGGTGTCCACTGATTGGTCCATTCAGAGCTGGCTCCCCATCACCAGTGATGGTGTATCAGAGGTAGTTTGAAAAGAGGCGGCGGCTGCATCACACGCAGCGGAGGAGGCTTGTGTTTCACCCTCCTAGAGTCAGGGACAGTGCAAAGTGATGGGGAGAGCCCCCTAGTGGACGGGATGACTTAATTGGCTACTACCACATTGGGAAGGGAAGAAAATTGGTAAAAATTTATTTTAAAAAAATCTATATAATACAATCTTGGTTATGGTGAGTCCATCTACCCCTTCACTGGGCACTGGGCAGGGCAAACAACTATCTAGCTACAACCACAGTCCAGGACAGGGCACCAATTCATCGCTGACCATACATACACACACACACACACACTCACAATTTATACAGTTATATACATAATTCTTATTAGTCCCACAGTGAGGAAATTTGATCTCAGCGTTTTACCCATCTGTGCCGTGAAACACACACACTAGCAGTGGGCAGCCCTATCTGTGGTGCCCAGAAAGCAGTTGGAGGCTAGGTGCCTTGCTCAAGTGCACTTCGGTCATCACCTGCCTAGGGATCAAACCGGTGCCCTTCCAGTCAAAAGACCTGATCCCTATCACCTGACCACGGCTACACCAATTAATCAATTTAGAGTAACCAATTCACCTGACCTCTTATTCCTTGTTCATTTACAGTATGTAGACTACCTGTTAAACTGTTTAACTGCATTTAAATCCAGAGACTCTACTACTGTAGCTAAACTGTTTACAGTATTTTCATTCACAGTGTGGTTTTCAAAATCAAACACAAATAACTCTGCTCTGGCTTAACCATCATATATCAACTCTAGACACATGCGGGTTTGTGCAGAGCACGTCTGAGCACTCTTCTCCAGTTGCCTTAGATCTCTATCCCATATGGCAGGAAGCGGAGAGAGACTTCCCATTCAGAGGTGATTCTCTGGATGTATCTGCTTGCAGACGCCTGATTCAGCTCTAAGCTCAGCTCTTTTGAAACAGCAGCTGCATGTGACTCCAAGACTGACAATATTGATTACTTCTGAATCCATTTAGTCCTATTTAAATCTATTTATACATGAGAAAAACTTAATATACCAAACTTTTGAGTAGACTAATGACATCACTTAACTCAATTTTTCGGTCAATTCGTCTTGGAAGGAAGTCTTGGAAAGTAAAAAATAAAATTATACGCACACAAAACGTTTCCCACTCAGGCAGTCCTCAACATTTACAGTCAACTGCAAGATATACCCACAGCTGATGTGTCGTACCAGGCGGTCAGGAGATACAGTGGCTCCAACTAAAACCCTGCTTTCTACAAACATTTAGAGAAGACACCAGATTCAGTGCACTTACATTACGTGTCTTGACCCAAATGAGAGGGACGTACATAGACAACCATTCATTTCTACACAGCTACGTAATGACTATGTGGACAGACACACAGGGGACCTAAACCAGTCCTGAAGACTTCCATCCCACCCAAAAGTTTAATTCCATCCAGAAATTTGACTTTCTTCTCAAAAAAAATTAGGGATGGAATTTCTCAGCACAGACCTCAGGAAGGTCTAATTAAAACCAGAGCAAAGGGGAGCACAAGAGCAGCCGCACATGTTCCAGCTCTCATCTGGGCAAAGTGCTCCCGCTGCTCCTGAACTGGCAGCGCAACTGAACAGGGACCTGCATCCTGAGCTGGATTTAATGCCTAAAGGTCAACATTATAAACATATCATCGTCTCATAGGAACACAATGTACACTCACATGAGGAGATTAAAGATTATGATATTATTACGTGTGAGCAATATATTATTATTACTATTATTATTACAAACCGGATTCCAAAAAAGTTGGGACACTAAACAAATTGTGAATAAAAACTGAATGCAATGATGTGGAGATGCCAACATCTAATATTTTATTCAGAATGGAACACAAATCACAGATCAAAAGTTTAAACTGAGAGAATGTATCATTTTAAGGGAAAAATATGTTGTTTTAAAATTTCATGGTGTCAACAAATCCCAAAAAAGTTGGGACAAGGCCATTTTTACCACTGTGTGGCATCCCCCCTTCTTCTTACAACACTCAACAGACGTCTGGTGACAGAGGAGACCAGTTTCTCAAGTTTAGAAATAGGAATGCTTCACTGACAATGCTTTCTGGAAGTATTCCTGAGCCCATTCTGTTATTTCCTTGACAGTGGCATTCCTGTTTGAGGTGCAGTGACGTTTAAGGGCCCGGAGATCACGAGCATCCAGTAAAGTTTTACGGCCTTGACCCTTACGCACAGCGATTGTTCCAGATTCTCTGAATCTTTTGATGATGTTATGCATGGTTGATGATGACAACTTAAAAGTCTTTGCTATTTTATGCTGGGTAACACCATTCTGGTATTGCTGCACTTTCTTTCTGCACAACAATGGTGGAATTGGTGATCCTCTTACCATCTTGGCTTCAGAGAGACACTGACACTCTGAGAAGCTCTTTTTATACCCAATCATGTTGTCAATTGACCTAATTAGTGTTACCGGTAATTGGTTTTCCAGCTGTTCGTTATATGCTCAATTTCCTTTTTCCAGCCACTTATTGCTATTTGTCCCAACTTTTTTGGGATTTGTTGACACTGTGAAATTTTGAATCAACATATTTCTCCATTAAAATGTTACATTTACTCAGATTAAACTTTTGATCTGTCATCTATGTTCTATTACAAATAAAATATTGACATTTGCCATCTCCACATCATTGCATTCAGTTTTTATTCACAATTTGTTTAGTGTCCCAACGTTTTTGGAATCCGGTTTGTATTTAGTAGTAATAGTAGTAGTAACTTTTTATATTTTAAAACATTTGGGCATACCAACAAACCATTTTCTTGTCTAGAAAACATTTACCATTGCAAACACAATTAGTTGTTCGCCACACACAGTATCTAAAATTAACATTTAGATAACATTTTATGTTGAATACAAACTTAAAGAAGTCAGAGCAATGCTGAAGCAGAATTACTTTTAATATACTGATGAATGTTTGTGTACTTCAAGCCCAAGTACAATTCAGGAATTCAACTTCATGTATTTGATATCAACTGTAGTTAAAGCAAAAAAAAATGTGAGGAGCCAAAACATAAGGACCACCTGTTGCACTGTGTGTAAATATAAATAGTTCATAACTTTTTCATAAGAAGTGTATGTTTCTATTGCTGTTTAACATAGTATTAAGATGCCATAAGTGATGCTTACATGGTTTATGTAGATACAAATGACTTCAAGCAGCATTTGTTTATGTTCAGAAAATAAGGGCACTGTCACTTTAAGAGCTACACAGCGGTGTGGACCAGTTCTGAGCTCTTTTAGTTTGAGTGGTAGTAAGATATTGGTAGCAACAATTTTATTACCACGTTTAGTGTTATGGTTTGTGTTGAATCTTACATTTGGAACAGCCTAACCATGGTGTAAAAGTTTTATTTTCATCACATGCACAGTCTGGAATAAACAACTGTCTTTTGTTCATCTTACACAAAGTCCTGTTGAAGTTGAAGTGCACTGTGCCACATTAAAGTAGTCCATGCAAAATACCATGTTTTGAGCTTTACAATGAAATAAATGATTACATGAGGCAGAGAAAATTCCTCGATAATTTTTTGCAATTGAGTAACTCAAATCACTTGAGGAATTGTTTCACCTCTAGTTCCCATAACAAAGCATTCAACCTCAAAAAAGAAAACAAAAAAAAAACATAATATGACATCTCCAAGTGTTGTAATGTTACATATTCGGACATATTGCCAACTCTTATAATTAGATAATTTAATGAAAAAACTAATTTTATATTCATTACACATAAAATGACATATTAAGTTTTGTTTTTTATTTTAGTGTTGATCATTATGGCTCATAGCTCATGAAATCCAGAATCTCAAATTATTAGAATATTTGGAGTTTTGAGTAAATTATTATTCAAACAGTATTAACCTAAAAAAACACTCAAACCTGGACTATAGACCTCAATGGCCTCTATTCTTAAAGCAATCATTGCATCAAAACCTGTATATCTGTTTAAGGCAAGCTACCAGTTAGAAGCTGAAATGGTCTGAAAGTCATTAATGCCCATTTTAAAAGGTAAGAGAACAGAATATTAGATATTAATGAAAGGGAAAACTGGCACTATATTACACTTGTTTCTTTATATATTGCTATGAAACTCTAAAGTCAGGTTAAGCCTAAAATTCACTATACATATATGGCTACATTATATGGACAGAATAGTACTAAGACTAGAGACTGTATATCTCTATTCATATCAGATCTCAGATATTAGACCTGATATCTGGTCGAGGTAGACCAATATCAGTATCACAGTGATTAATACTTATCTGTGTTAAATTACAGCTTTCTGAGATGTAAGAAAAGCTTATTTTAAGGTAATGATATCCATTTATCTGACCCAATCACTACTTTACTAATAGAGTAGAATAAGGCAACTCACCATTGAGGAAGAGCTCCTCTTGTCTTGCTTGTCTTGCCTCAGGCGAGAAACACCTTTTCTTCAGCCAATCAGGTTCAAACTCACTGCTATGTTGATCTGGCCATGTGATAGATACCTACATGGACGTTCAAGCACAATTATTGTAACACACGCATTGGAGCTACAAAATAATTGGATAGTGGAACCTCGGTTTTCATCATTAATCTGTTCTGAAGTGCCTGATGATAATCAAAAACCATTCCAGACACTCCAAAATATTAAAAAACACACTTTATGTACAGTAACTATAGTTTTACATACAGAAAACAACGAAAAATAAAAACAAAAGACATGGATAAATAAAGATTTAACATCACTCTTACAGGGTTACGCTCTGTTTTAGTGTGTGCTGGTGTAGTACAACCACAGCCTGTTTTGTACACCCGTTCTCGAATGCTATTTGTTTTTGCATCTGTTTAAGGCGGTAGTGCTGCGCACCGTTGCTTTAGTGTGATGTTCTTTAGTTTGTTTTGAACATTATCAACTAGAAACGACAAGAAACAAAGCCAGAATGAACGACAAACGTGGGTAGATGCTTTGTTTTTGCTAAATTCAAGAGTCAGCTGGGCGCGGCAACGAACACTCAGCAGTTGAACAATAACTGGGAAAACTTTTCCCCAAAAAAAAGAGCATGATAACCGAATTGTACGATAACCAGGGCAAATAACAACCGAGGTCCCACTGTATTGACGTTAGACTGACTATATCAACAATATAATAAACAATTAAACCAATATGGAGAAAGTAAGAGCTACCTTGTTGTTCTCAGTGAGCTGCACTTGGTCCACTCCAGTGTGCACATCGAAGTCGGTGAGCAGAAGACATCGGGCCTGTGCTGACTGTAAGGTGCACATAGGGCACTGGCAGTTGTCCCTAAGCCAGGTAAATGGATATAAACTGCAACTCCCATCATCCCACTCCACTTGAAGTAGTCTCTCGTGGTCCAGCGTTCTGGCCTGCCTGACTCCAGGACTTACCGCTACAGCGGGCAGAGGAGCTGCCAATGTCTGATGTCCAAAACGAGGCACGGCAGCCAGACTGGATGTACGAGTGGCCCTTTTCAGCGCCTGTAGAGTCACTCTGGATGCACAGCGAGCTAGACTGGAAAACATCTTGAATGTGAAGCACCTGCAGGGTGACGTGTAGCAGTGAGAACCAAGCTGTCTTTCTGGAGACACATAAAAAGAGCAAAGTGGTTATATAACCATTTTACAGCCCCATCAGCCCTCATAAGCTTACGACACCTTTATGTTATTCTGTTCATTCACTGCAATAGCCATCACAGTGCTGCTGAGCTGAATGACCCATCTGATAGGAGTTCATGTTTGTGGAGTAAGAATGCTGCCAAAACAAATGCTTATCAGAAAGGTCAGAAGCGTGAGCATAACCTGAGGAAGTTCTCAGCTGTTAATGTTTTTTAATCGTGCTTCTATCGATCTTGAAACACTGTAATAAAAAAATCTTATCTATATAGGTTTGACACGTTACAAACATCCTGTTCGAGTTCGACTTGAGAGCATGACATCATTCCTTTTAAGGTACATTATTCAAGACCTTTAATCTTGTTCTGCCACACAGCACATTAGCATTACTATGCTATATAATACAGTAACAGCATACAGTGCCTGTAGTCCACTTACTTTATCATTTAAATTATTTTATATTATTATAAAACACTCCAGAGATTCTCTGTGAGCTTTAGGACAGGGGAGTTTGCTGGCCAATCAAGCCCAGTGATACAGTACTTACAGGTGTTGGTTCTTTTGAGAATTTATGGTGTATTGTCAAGAGGAAGATGAGAGACACCAGACCCATCAATGCAGACAAGCTGAAGGCCGCTATCAAAGCAACCTGGGCTTCCATACCATCTCAACAGTGCCACAGGCTGAAAAAACTAGTCCCAACCAAGTACTGAGTGCATAAACTGTACATACTTTTCAGTAGGGCAACATATATGCATTAAAAATCCATTTTGAATTGGTCTTATACAATAATCAAATTTTTTGAGATACTGACTTCTGGGTTTTCATTGGGTGTCGGCCATAATGATCAAGATCAAAAGAAATAAACACACTAAACAGATCACTTTGTGTGAAATTAATCTATATAATATATGAGTTTGACATTTTTAATTGAAATACTGACATAAATTAACTTTTAGATGATATTCTATTTTTTAGATGCACCTGTATATGTTTACAATGGGGTGCAGTCTGAAAATTGGGCTGGACATTTGGACTGGTCTTAGTTTTGTCCAGAGTTGATTATTATTATTATTATTAATCCATATTAATCGATATTATTATTATTATTATTATTATTATCATCATTATTATTATATCAACATCAAATGGTTATATCATTATGCAATATGTAAGCAATGCTGCTTAACTGTAATGACTGTATGTATAACTTATGTTGCCTCAATTATGTAACCAAAAATGTCAAGTGCGGCACATCATCATTGTCCAAAGGTAAAACTAAAACATTTATATCTCCACACAGCTTTCATTGAAGAGATGACGTTGACACACAGTGCAGGGTACATACGTGCAGTCCAGTGTCCAGTCTGTGCTCTTCACCCCGGCGGTACAGTGTGACTTGTGTTTGATCTGCAGCTGTAAACTCTGTTCTCAGTGACTAAACCAAGCAGCTGCTCCGTCACTCTGACGTCAGATCCCACACTGATGCACGTACCTACCTGAATGGCGCGCGCGCGCGCCCCGAACTGGGTGAAAGGTTACCGCTCAGCAACATTGTCAGTGTTTGTATTTCTCCATCCCCTGAGACCGTTTTAATGGTCTTAATCTCACCTACTGCGTTACAGACCACAGCCGGAGCGGACTGCGAGCTTCAGACAGAACATGTGTGATATCTAATGCTAGCTAACCGGTTAGTCTCTGGTCACAATGGTCATTTAGCCTGTTAGCCAACGAGTAAACAATAACACTGACTAGAATCAGCTCAGCTCGTGTCCTGTTGCGCGCGCGCTATCAGAGCGGTGGTGTGCTAATAAGAGTGGAAACGCTATGCGGTGAGGGTGAACTTACCGGCAGTGCAGCAGCAGAGCTGTACGGGCTGTTATTTGCGTTTGAGCGTTTATATTGAGAGCTGCAGCAGAAGCTCTGGAGAGGAAGTAGGGGAAAGGTCACAGCCAAGCACAGCGCGCTGGCCTTAATGATAAGAGGTTATTGTGACCGGAGAAGTCTAATCAGTGAAAAAGAAGCTTTAAGATCACTTTAAACCTCATATTTTAGACTCTATAGCTGTGGAAAAAATAGACCATAGAAAATTATTAGTTACTAGAAATTTGAGTAAAATGAACAAGTGAAAGTGCACAATCACTGACCTATGTGCACACAGGATTTCATTTAATCCATTTGTGCAGCACACTCGCCATGGCACCCAGGGAGCGGTTGGGGTTAGGTGTTGTGCTCAATTCGCCCCTTTCTCAAATCCCAGAATGCACTGCGCAACCGGCAACATCCGGTTCACCATGCTATCAATGCTAAGCTACACTATCACGCTGCTTGCCAGGAAATTTGACACAACAAGATATGATGTTTAATATCAAAAGATATATCATCTGCATATAGTTACAAAAGCTAGTAGATATCACGTAAGTATTTACTTACCAAATAAAGTTGTAAACTGTATAAAATAAAGTGTATGTAGCATAGCTGGCACAGACATAAACAAGAGAAAATGGTGAACCGGATGTTGCCGGTTGCGCGGTGCATTCTGGGATTTGTGAAGAGACCAAATTACTCTTCAGTCACGTCCTGCCATCGGATCGAAGCAGTCACCGTTCTAACAATATTTCTCCCAAAATTGCTAATTAAACAAGCAATAGACTTCTTTCACCAAACATTCTTAAGAAAACGTTTCTCCTTACACATTTTTCATGAAGATACTAACATTCAGCAGTGTTCTTATTTTGGATTTGTTCTTCAGTAAAAGCTGAATTGGAACCTACTCAAGAACACATTTAAACCTTTTGAGTGCTGACAATGTTGAGCCAAAACAACTGACTAATTATATTTAAATTATATATAAATAATCTTTAATAAAAACTTTGAATAATAGTGAATGAGGCCTGTTGTCTTTTAGAGCGTTTATGTACAGAAAATGACAATGTACCAAAATATCTAAAACACAGTTTTTCCAGAGCTCTGATTTTCCTTAACTCACTTTAACTTCAAAAGAAAATGACTTTGGAGGCTGATAAAACCCACAAATTCTTATGCTCCAGATATTCTTCTATAATCTTCTATTTTTCTATAGTCTTCTATGCTGGAAGGGTGAGGTAGGACAGTGTCACTTCTTTTTAGTTCTGTTTTGCTTTTGTTTTTTGAGATTATAGGCAACTGTGTATGTTCCATCAGAGATTTAGCACATATGAACAACCTCAATAATCACTCTCCTACAATAGAAGATATTCGTCCATAAGTAATGTCAGTCAGCACTCACTGGGATAGGAGATATTAATCCATACACAACCTCAGTCAACACTATATACACTACAAAAGAAATATTAGTCCGTAAGCAACCTTAGTTAACATACACACTGAGAAAGGAGATTTGTGAAAGCACTGTTCAGAGTTTGTCTTTAACAAAGAAAAAGCTTATGTTCAACAGTAGTATTTTCTTTTGTAATAAATGTTTGTGTTGTTATGGAAAATGCACAATGAACCCAAACGTTTGAGGAGCAGTGTATGTGATTTAAGATATATTTTCTCACCAGATAGATAGATAGACAGACAGACAGACAGACAGATAGATAGATAGATAGATAGAAGCATTTATCCTGTTCAAAAGTGGCAATGTTCTAATTTATTCGATGCAACTAGCCCTTTATGAGATTGGTGGCCAAACAATGTCCTGTGCCAGTCTGTTGACCAGCCAGCAGAACTTGCCAGCTTTTATTGTAAATTTACTTTGGAAACGTGTAATGGTATCACATTTTATTATAGTGTGTCTGTAAAAGTGCAGCATGGTGCCCTCTGGCGCTCTCTTTCTCTCTCTCTCTCTCTCTCTCTCGTGTCCTGTGTCTGAGAAATTGAGAGCTCACTGTGACCACTGACAATTTCCACTTCCACAATTGCCCTGAAACAAAACATTTATGGGGGAAACACCCAGCCTGTCTGGGGGAACAGAGAACTGCTCCTCAACAGCTGTTCGCATGACTGCATTCCCATGAGCTAAACCGATACCCAGACACCTGTATGAGCTTACGGAATAGCACAGTTGCAGCTGCTGTCTCTCTGTGGCTCATTGTTAAGCCCTGCGTATTCTTACATGCATCGTAAACTGATTTGTGAAAGTGCTGCTGTGAAATCCCTGTATCTCTGTCCTTCTCTAGTTTAAAACCTGTTCTCAGACTTTGGCTGTAATCTCTACTTTGAAGCAACTAAATGCTCTCAGATGCTGCCTTGGTCCGAAATAGAGATGTCTATGGGTGTACCACTTTAAAGCACTCTAATAAGGACTACAGAGAATTTGTACATGTATAATGACAGATTACACTGAAAAGTCTTACCTCTGTATGTGAGATAATTCAATTCAGATCCATTTTAAAGCAATTCAGTTAAGGGGTTTGGTGAATGTTAAGAACATGTGCCAGTGAACTTGTGCCAGCCACAATTCATGCATCTCTGTATTTCATTAGTATGGTAAACAATAGCAATGTTACAGAATGGGTGGGTGGATGGATGGATGGATGGATGGATGGATGGATGGATAGATTGATTGATTGATTGATTGATTGATTGATTGATTGATTAATGATCCGGTATTTACACTAAGATGGGAATAAACTCTTTATTCCAGAAACACAATGTGCTAAGGTGTATAGTGAATGTACAGTGTATGTAAAGGTGAAGGTGGAGCTATAATCTGTTGAGTTTGTTATTTGTCAGTGTTCAGTAGTGTAACTGCCCTGTGGTAAAAGCTGTTTTTCAGTCTTGTTGTCCAGGCATACAATTGCCTATAGCGCCTCCCAGAAGGCAGGAGGATGAAGAGGCCATGTCCGGGGTGAGTGCTGTCCCTGATTATGGCTGTAACCTGCCTGATACAGCTGGTCCTATATATGTCCTCTAAGTCGGAGAGCTAGGTGTCTGTAATTCTTTCAGCAGTCTTGATGACGCGCTGGAGAGCTTTCCTGTTATCTAAAGTGCAGCTAGAGTACCATACTGAGATGCAGTATGTGAGGACAGACTCAATGGCTGACCTGTAGAAGCTCACCAGCAGCTGCTGTGGGAGACACGCTCTCTTCAAGCACCTCAGGAAGTGAAGTCTCTGTAGTCTTTTATTGACCGTCTCTGTGGTGTTGACGGTCCAGGTCATATCATGGCTGATGTTAACGCTGAGGTACTTGATGCTCTGTACAACCTCCACTTTCTCACTGCTGATTGTGATTGGGCGATGGACGAGGGGTCTCAGTTTCTTGAAATCCAGGATCAGCTCCTTCGTCTTTGCTGCATTGAGGATCAAGTTATTAATTTGGCTCCAGTTCTCCAGGTTCTCAACCTCTAATCTGTAGGCAGTCTCATCACTAGATGTAATCTTGCCCACTATTATGGTGTCATCTGCAAACTTTATGATTGTATTAGTCTTATGGATGGGTTTACAGTCTTGTGTATAGAGGGAGAAGAGGAAGGGGCTCAGCACACAGCCCTGTGGTGCGCCGGTGTTCAGGGTGATGCTGGAGGAGACCTGTTCCCCCCTGTGCACAATCTGTGGTCTACTGGTGAGGAAGTCGAGGACCCAGCTGCACAGGTGTGTGTTAACGACCAAAAGATCCAGCTTGGTAGTAAGTGTGTGGGTGGAGATAGTAAGGCGGAGCTATAATCAATAAATAGCATCCACACATACTGTAGCTATCTATGTATGTACAATACCTCTGATGGTGTCCTGTGGTATCAGGCATGAAGATGTTAGCAGCAAGTCCTGTGGTGGACTTACAGTGGATTGGACTTGTTGTACCACCACTAATGATCAATTAAATTGAGATTTGATTAATCTGAGGCCATTGAGCACCCTCCAGCATCCAACACAAGACCTGAGTGTTAGCTTACTGTCTACCAGACCTGCACATCATTACAGTATCAACAATGTTACTCACTTCATTTGTGAGTGGTATATTTTACCTTTTACCCTTCATCTCTAATATTTATTAGAGACTATTAAAGATGAAAGAGCAGTGGATTAGTGAAGCAGTGAACCAGGATTGTGTGGCATGTGAACGACATGACACATGTCTGGCTTTTGAGCTGATTGCTTCATAATTAGAAATCTGCCTGACTGCCTTTTATAGTCTCTCATTCTCTGCATGTTTTGCTTAAAAAACAACATGCAACGTTCCAACATCAAAACACACGCAAAGCTCTGTCTTTAAATGTTTTTATTACAACGTGGAACAAACCCAACCTCTCAGGAATGCAGCTCCACATAGTAAAAGGTCTGAAGTCCAATATTCCTGCCCGCAGTTATCTTTGGTTGGTCTGAGGATACGTCACCCCAGTCTCTTTCCCTCGCAACGTCTTTGAGAATAATTAAAGAATATATTCTTACTGCAACATCTCATTACATGAATAGCATACAATGAAGCTCTTCCCCACCCCATAAAAATATAGACACTCAGTCACAGTATAACAACTTCAAAGCATATATAACATATTCAAATGTACAGAATTCCCATAGAACATAAGCCCTTACAAACATAGTTTGTCTTGATTTCAATAATAATAATAATAATAATAATAATAATAATGCAGTTTTTAAAAATACTTTGAAGCTGTATGTGTTTCAAGAGGAAAGTCCTGTTTTTTTCATTGCAAGTATATTCTAGAAAACCAACACCGAAGACGTCCTACACTCTTAAAAGCGATGGTTCTTCAAGGGTTCTTTACTAAGGAAAATAATTCTATATACAACCATAAACACTCACAGAACCCTTCTCATGGATAAAGGGTCCTTTGCATGGTAAAAGTGTTCTTCAGATTGATGAGGAACGTGCAGATGGTTCTACATAGAAGTTTTTTGAAAATGGTTCTATATAGCACCGGAAAAATTCCTCTATTATTACAAGCTTGACATCGTAAGAGGAGCCAATTTAGTGGCTATATAGAACCAGTTTCAAAAAGGTTCTGTATAGAACCAAATACAACACATTCCTCATCAATCTTTAGAACCCTGTCATCATACAAAGAACATCATATCTATGAGAAGGCTTATTTGAGTGTTCATGGTTCTGTATAGAAACATTTTCTTTAAAGAACCCTTGAAGAACCATCTCTTTAAAGAGTGTAGTTGTTATTGTGGTCCATATTCTACATTTCACTGATTATTCTTGACTCAGATGTGCACAAGGTTCCATGTGAATATATCACATGAGTGTAATTAGGCTTTACTTTACTTTGCCTATATAACAGTAATTGCACTGATGTCATATATTTTATTCATATGGAATCCATTGATAATCGAGTACACACAAAAGGTCAGTTTCCCACACATGGAGTGGGACTATGGAGAGTCATCACTGTAAATTCATTTCAGTCTTGATGCTAATTTGGGAAGCCTGCACAGTGCAATGTATTATTTGAAGAGTTTGTTTACAAAAACAGATACTCTAAAATGACAACTTTACAGGAGAAGGAAAAAACCTGCTTTGCTTTAAATGGAAATCAATGGAACCAGACGTTTTTCTAAGGCATTTTGGGTAATTTCTTTTGGTCCAGTCATCATAAAACTTATGCACAATGTAAAGGGCAACATGTATTTTCAGAATATGCCAGAAACTTAAAAATGATTGTTTTTGCAATTTAACTCTTCACCTGCTGATATGCATCAAATGACTAGGACGACTTTTACGTGGTTTTTGCAGAACATGAACATTCAAGTACAGTTCTTGGTGTCAGTAATAACTGAGCATCATTATGCTGGTTAGTCTTCTCACCGCCAAAGGTGTTCAGGTTCTTGGAAGCGTGTTCTGACTGAGCACCAGCACTGCTCGTGTGTTAATGGACCTCTGCTCCTTGTCCACACACACAACTTCTGAGCAAATACCCGCGTGAGCTGATACACGTGTGCAACCAGAGCAAAATATATCACATCAGCACAGTTCCCGCCAAACGTAACCTCTGTGACGTCACATGTGAAGAAGACGTCATGAACTTTATCCATATGGAAACCATGCAAAAAAAAAAAAAAAAATACATGAAAAAAATAAAAATAAAAATAAAAAGTGTCCTCTCTTGACAGTTCAGCTCCGTGCACGCGCACCCCTCCCTCCCTCCCTCCATCCCGCGCTTCAGCCCTTCAGGTACTCGTTCTTAAGGCGGCTGAGGCGCGCGCCGTGGCTGCGCACGACGAGCGCGAGCAGCTCGTGGTGGTCGGCGAGCGCCACGGCGACGCCGCGCGTCTCGCGCAGCAGGTCCCGCGCGTGCGCCGCCATGCCCGCGAAGTCGTCGCCGGGGCGTCGCGCGTCGTCGCGCTCGCGGCTCTGAGCGAACTTGCCCTCGAGCTCGAGGAGCGCGCGCTCGGAGGCGGCGAACGCCTCGGTGATCTGCGCGGTTTCGCGCCGCAGGTAGCGCGCGTAGCTCTCCTCGCCGTCCAGGTCGAGCGCCACGCTGCGCGCGATCCCCTCGAGCACGCGCGCCGAGTCTTCGGCCTGGCGGCGCACGAGCGTGAAGTCCTCGCGCACCACCGCGTCGGCGTCCGCGTCCTCGCCGCACGGGCGCCGCTCGTCCTTGACGCGGAACAGCATCTGGCAGTGCTCCGGGTCGTCGTTGTCCTCGTAGTTACCGTCCGGCACGAAGTAGTGGTGGAAGGTGCCGTTGGACATCTCCGGGTGCAGCGGCCCCATGAACAGGGCGTGCGCGCACACCGCGGCCCACGCGCTCACTAGCAGCCCCGCGCGCAGCACCATCCTGTGTGTTTACGCCGAAATTGACGCCTCTGTTGTTGCTGCGCACCAGCGTTCACGCGCTACTCTTCACACCCGGTGTCCATGCTTCTGCGGCAGACGTGCACAAAACGGGGCGTTTCATATCCAAACGCGAGCGCGAACCAACCGTCCGGTTCCGCAGCTGACCTCAACAATGCACGAGAGAGACCCGAAAACACGCCGCGCTGCACTGGACTCCGTCCCTGAGTGTGTGTGCGTGCGCGTGCATGTGCGTGTGCGTGTGTCTCTGCCCAACATCTGGCTAAGCGAGGCACTAATGATAGCCCTGCTCCCCCTCTCTCAAATTACAAACCACAGTCACTCCTTCACTTACAAGGCAAAGCACATCACTGGCTGGAGGTTAGGATTAAAGGAGCAGAGGCTATTAGGAGCTTTTAAGGAAGGGAAATGGGACAGCAGAGCCTGGAGGTGGTCTGGTAGAGACTTCCTCATGACCCTTATGAAAATGTGCACTTGACACGCTAGTTGGACAAAAGTATTGGGACACCTGCTTATTCATTGGGTCTCCAGAATTATTGCAGCATCATTACAGCTGCACAGCTCAATGCTGGGGTGCTTTATACCCCTCTAGCCAACGCCTGGCATTAGACATGGTACCAGTTCATGTTTATCTGTTGGGACTAGACAAGCTGTGTGTGCATTTGTACATCTCTGTCATCACTGGCTGCAACGTAGCTGAATGCATTCATTAGAAGGGGTGTCCACAAACATTTAGGACATATTTACAGGTGATTCAAGTCTGTGGATCCTCATATTTGGATTACTGTAACTATACACAGCAGTTCTGCTTACGGTCATCTTCAGCTAGTGTTGACATTACTGCAAGTTATTTAACTGTTTTTTATTTTGGTCAAATCCATTCTCGCAATCCAATTTCACATAGATAGATAGACAGATAGATAGATAGATAGATAGAGAGAGAGAGAGAGAGAGAGAGACCTGATTTACATGCTTACAAGGACAAACAGCATATTAACCATACTTTGAAATTGGTTTTAATGTTATGGCTGATGTGTATATTAAAGTTTAATTGTTTATTCTGACTTGTTGCTGCTTATTTAACATCTTTGAACTCCAGAATAATATTTTTACAGGTCATATACAGAAATAAAAGACTGATATAGTTATTTATAGTGTTCTATAGGTGTTATAGCTTTCTTATCGTATATATTTTTGCAAAGCACAACTTGTTGTTATTGATTTGTGGTCATAAAATCATAGTAAGGTGTTTAGATCTAGCTTAAGGTCTAAATGAGGTGGAGAATATTGAGACGTTAAGATCTCAGGCTCTCAGCTTTAATTATTAATGGCAGTTGTGTTTAAATGCACTCAGACCCCACAGACAGAAATACATGATTTAAGTATTAAATTAATATTACTCTTCAGTTTTAATATGAGTTGAGTTCCTGACAGTTGGCAAGTTAAGTCAAGACAAGGCCTGTTTAAGTATGAGAGAGTGAATGACACATGGCTGGACGCCCCACATTGCTTTTCACTGGGCTGTATTGATGGTGCCAGGTGGTTGACGTGCCTGTGAAAAGAAAAGTGTTCTCTTTACTGCGGCGAGCTTCATTTCCCCAGACAGATCTCCTCCCGCCTGATGATTACCCCAAAGCTGAGTGATGACGAAAGGTCATGACCTCTGGAGAGCATGAGACTAAGCAGGCACTGCACAGCCCTGACACCATGATGAGCTCTTCTTTCTCACTCTCTTGAAGGGGCCTCTAGCAGGAGGGTGTGAATAGACACACACACAAACACTAGAGAACAGTACTTAGTGTGAAATGTCGGGCTAGTCGACTTCGATATAAGCCAGACAGCAGTGAAACAAGGTCAAATCAAAAAGGGAATAAGCCATAAATATGGCACGATCTCACTCTGGGGTTAAGATGAAAAATAAAGTAATACATAGAAACACAAAAAGAACAAATAACAACAAAAGCAAAGATGTTTTGAGTGTCTGGCACACTCTCTCTAAAATTATTTGAAGAGATTTCTTATTAAAAAAATTCCTATTAGTTGCCTTCTTAAAAATGTCCAGTTGAGTCCCAGCTGACACAAGAACGTCGCAAGAACATTGCGAGAAAGTTCCATTTAGGTTATGCAAACGTTATGGTGTGGAGTTCTTGCTTGGTAATCAGAACGTTAGGTGTGAACATTAGGCTAGAACGTTCTTTGAACATTCCCTTAATGTTATTATTATTATACACCCGGTCAGGTGGCAAACAGGGAACGTTCGTTCATCGTTAGGCTAATGTAGGTTGGAACGTTATATCTAGGTTTGTTCAAACTTTAGTCAAAACCTTCAAAGAACATTCCAGGAACGTTGTCATTTAACAGAACCATGCAAGAACGACACCAGAACGTTAGTTTACACCCATGTAACACAGAACGTTAAACTAACGTTCTGGTATCGTTCTTGCATGGTTCTGTTAAATGACAACGTTCCCCGGAACGTTCTTTGAAGGTTTTGACTAAAGTTTGAACAAACCTAGATATAACGTTTCAAGCTAACGTTAGCCTAACGATGAACGATCGTATCAAAAATAACTCGACGCACAATAAGACAACGTAGTGCAAAATCTAAATATAGTAACATGCATTACAAATACAGAGCTATCAGAGCTCAAAATACTGTCAACAGAGGATTCACATCCATGCATTCCTGGTCCTGTGTGTCTGCTCCTCATTTTCTTCAAGCTGTTGGGGAAAACAATCACTTTTAAGATTAAAACTATCGTTAAGTAGCCCCATTCAGTAGTGTTTAGTTAGCTAGTTAGCTTTAGCATAGCACACTCACCTGGGATTTTGAAGGCTTCAGCAATTTGTCCACTTTATTCCTTTTCGTCTTTGTTGTGTAGTAAATGGTAAAACTCTTGCTCGCTCCACAGCTCCACCAGGTTCTCCTCCTTTTCTACAGTCCAGGAGAACCGTAGTTTCCAAGCTCTACCTGCCAGACATTTGTGTATTTACTATTTGCCTTTGCGGCTTCCCGTAGCTCTCCTATTGGTTCCCAACAGTATTTGCTCGGGTCAACCAGGGGTCAAGTCTTACGACTTGTGATCATATTAAACATGTTTGATTTTATTGGAACGCCTCGACGGGAAAAAGACTAAAATGTTCAGTCCTGACCACCTTACACTTAACGATCGAGGTGATGCGACTGCAACTCGACTCTAGCAAGACTCTCGTGATTTAAGCCCGACTTTGAAAATTTGCCTGCGACTGTAAAATCGCGTGAAAGTCGTTAGGTGTAAGGTAGGCTTTAGCTTACTGAGCCACTCAGGGCCCCAGTGAGAGACTTCTTAAAGAATTACATCAAAACCACATTACTCAACTTGGCATTGATCTTAATTGAAAAAGTTTATTTCATGGTGTATGGCTTAAGAGAACTAAAATCTCTAAAAATCTAAATAAACTCTAAACTAAAGTATAATGTGCACGCTGCTAAATTGTATTTTTAAAAGTAAAACTGGCCAATGTGCTGGTGAGACAACATACACTGACACACTGATATACTGCACTGTTTGATGATTTCATCATGACATAAACTTCCAGTGAGCCAAAACTTAACCATATGGACATTTATGCTCTCACACACCCTCCTGACACACACACACACACACACACACACACACACACACACACACACGTTCTTACAATGTTCAGATCCTTCATAAACTGTTTTTCAGTCTGGTGTGTCACAGAGTTTGAAGTCTGAGGGGTGTGTCTCCTACACAGCTAAGAAGAAAATGACTTCCCCTCAAAGCTCCCAGCAAATGCTCTTCAGAGTCATAAAACGCCACCACAGGCCGAGCAAGACATGTGATCCAAACAGAGCACGGGGGCAGACGTTTTGACCGAGTGAGTGTGTATGTATGAGTGCTTAGAAGGGTTTCAGTTTTCACTACGTCAGGATCAGTTGTTCCCTACCTTGCATTCTCCAGAGACACTTTTAACTTTTACGACTCTTCCACACAGCTTGCTGAAGAGCTTTCAGTAGACACCCTGAACCCCCTTTGAACCTGGTTCTCCCTGAGCTTCTTCCTACAGAAATGCACAATGAGCTGCTGGCTCTCACTCCACTTTCATCCCTGATACCAAGTGTGGTCCCAGATCCTTCTAAACACATTCACATCCTGCTTCCAGATTACTTTTGTCACTGTCAAATTTCCTAACAAGGGAGACTCATCAGCAGTTTATAGGATATTACGTTTCATCAGACGTTATTGAATGTTTTTATTAGCCATCAACAGCAACTGTGCAAGTTTAAACAAAGTCCTCATTTTCAGCTGCCTAGCAGAACTGATGTGCCGTTGTAATCAGCGGTCAGTGAGCACATAATTGATGGCATAACTGAATCATGTAAACGAACAAACTCCCAAGCTGTGGGTTGAAGATTCTGTTTCTGACTGAAAGCTCTCTTTCCGCAGAAGATGTAGCATAAATATCCTTCAACACACCACATTATATGTGGGTAGAGCCTTAAGTAAATCACAACTTTGTGTGGTTCCGCTGTGGTTGAGTTGAACTCAGGCCATCCATTTGGCAGGAAAAGACTGGGCACTGGCATAAATGCCATGAACCTCATATGAACTAAGCCAGTGAGCCAGTGTGTATCTGAAAGGGAAGGATTTATGGATGAGTGGTCAATTCATCATTAATCCTCTCAGAGACTTGATAAAGCACTAGTCGCGTTTCCATTGACCCTGAAATATCTCAAATTAGAATTGCAAATAAAAATGCGCTTAATGGAAACACGACAATTTCGAAAAAACTCACGTTTTTGGATAAAAGTCTTTTGCGCTAAGATGAGGTGGTTTTTCAGTCGTATCGAAACTGGTTTATATCGCAAAAATGTAATGGAAACACTCGAATGGACTTTTTTCGCATCAAGGGAGTCACGTGATCAACAACTGGACGTTTCTATTGGCGAAAAAGACGAAGAAGAAGAAGACAACAACAGAAAGCAAGAGGATGAAGAAGACGCGGCATATTTGGAATAACGAGGAGAATCCTTGGACAATGTGCAGCTGCTCCACTAGAGATCTCACAGCATCACAAAGTTCATTAAAAGTTGAGTGTGTCATTCTAAACTGTTGAATCCACAGCTCTTCTGTAAAACCATCGACTACAGTTTCCCAAAAACGCCGCATACGTAGCCGCTCCCAAGTATAAGGGGCTTGTCGCTCCAAAGCCTCGATAAGTCGCCGTCTCCTCTGATGGCTGGTGATGAGCGCTAGTGCCGTGGTAGCAGTATGTATAAAGCTGAAGTATGTGTTTACATCCACATGTTTGTAATGACTTATCGCGAGAACAAACATATTCACATGTGATTTTATAAAAGTCTTTCACATTTAATGGAAACACCGCAATTGCGAAACTTGTTTTGTCGAATAGTTTTTTCGACAAAACAGATTATCGATAAAGTTTTGCGCAAAACTGCAATGGAAACGCGACTAGTGTCTCACTGGGTCCACGGTGATTTCCATGCAAAAAATGATTTTGATTATTGATGTTTTCGAGTAAGACGGCAATAAAAGACATAGATGCTGGGGACAGAGTCACCAGAAATAGAAGAAAAATGTAACACAGCAAAGTCTTGTTTGTCTATTTCTGGTCACCGTTCCTCTGATGGAATGTGATGTCAGCACAAAAATACTCAAAAATTTATTGCAAACACTTAAAACAATTTTTTAAAGAAGTACAGCTGTATTTTCAACCTGATCGTCTTCTTTTGTAGCACATATCCAACTACCCTAACTGCGCATAAACTACCCAT